>AWOL01S0003356.1:38976-55318 GCA_000715115.1 Nicotiana otophora
AAAGATTAATTAACAAGAACTTGAGGCGTTAACCCTCACTTTATAGATTCTACCTAGGGATAGGAATGATCTACTTGTATCCATATTCGGGTGTGATTAATCTCTTAATTATTTTAGGGATAATTCAATTAGAAAGTCTTGTTAGTCTTCGAGAGAAACTAATTTAAAATTATTATCCGAGGCTAATAAATAATAAACTCATTCATATTTATAAAATTGTGAAATATATTGGATCGTTACTTGAGTGTAAATCCCGATGCACCCATGCTTGTAGCCATTGATCATTTTACTTACTTTCTAGGTTAGTTTATGTTTTCGCATTTAGCTATAATATTTTCTCAACAACCATTCTAAGTGTTTGGCATTGCATAATAAGTGATAATTCTCTTACATTCCTAATCGCCCATGTATTATTCTCTGTGAGATTCAACCCTGACTCATAGTTGGGTAAATTATATTGTATGCGACCGTGTCCATATACTTTTTAGTAGTGGATTTGGACGTCATCACAGGCTCTACATATTCTTATTTATCCTCTTATTTTGCCCCGTATTTGGGCGTATCTTGGGATTCTTTGAGTTCCCTATTTATTTATCTACTCCTGTGGGAGATTCTCTTGTTGTGGACCACGTGTATCGGTCGTGTTTGATTGCTCTTAGTGGTTTTGAGACCATAGCCGATTTATTATTGCTTAGCATGGTGGACTTTGATATTATTTTGGACATGGACTGGTTGTTTCCCCATTATGCTATTTTTGATTGTCACGCTAAAACCGTGACGCTGGCTATGCTAGGCTTACCGCGGTTAGAGTGGAGAGGTACCTTAGAGTATACTCCCACTAGAGTTATTTCATTTCTTAAAATTTAACGAATGGTTGAGAAGAGGTGTGACGTGTATCTAGCTTATGTGAGAGACGTAAATATTGATACCCCTACAGTGGAGTCAGTTCCAGTAGTGAGGGACTTTCCAGATGTGTTTCCAGTTGATCTTCCGGGCATGCCGCCCTACAGAGATATTGATTTTGGCATTGATTTATTGCCGGGCACTCAGCCCATCTCTATTCCTCCATGTTGTATGGCTCTTCCTGAATTGAAGGAGTTGAAAGAGCAGTTACAAGAATTGCTTGATAAAGGCTTCACTGGGCCCAGTGTGTCACTGTGGGGTGCTCCTGTCTTATTTGTGAAGAAGAAGGATGATTCTATGCGGATGTGTATTAATTACCTCCGGTTGAACAAAGTCACAGTGAAGAACAGGTACCCATTGCCTCGTATTGATGACTTATTTGATCAGTTACAGGGTGCCAGAGTGTTTTCCAAGATTGACTTACGTTCAGGTTATCATCAGTTGAAGATTCAGGAGCCAGATATCCGAAGACTGCTTTCAGGACCAGATATGGTCATTATGAGTTTCTTGTTATGTCTTCTGGGCTGACCAATGCCCCAACAGCTTTTATGCACTTGATGCACAGTGTGTTTCGACATTATCTTGACTCATTCGTCATTGTATTTATTGATGACATTCTGTTATACTCCAGGAGTCGGGAGGATCATGAGCAGCACCTGAGGACTGCACTTCAGACCTTGAGAGAAAAGAAGTTATATGCAAAATTTTCAAAAATGTGAGTTTTGGTTAGACTCAGTGGCATTCTTAGGTCATATAGTATCGAGTGAGGGGATCCAGGTGGATCCGAAGAAGATTAAAGCACTGCAAAGTTGGCCCAGGCCGTCCTCAGCTACAGAGATCCGAAGTTTTCTTGGTTTGGCGGGGGTATTACCGTCGCTTTGTAGAGGGATTCTCATCTATTGCAGCACCTATGAGCAGGCTGACCCAGAAGGGTGCTCCGTTCAGGTGGATAGAGAAATGTGAGGAGAGCTTTCAAAAGCTCAAGAAAACTTTGACTACAGCCCCAGTATTGGTATTACCTGCAGGTTCTGGTCTTATACTGTATATTGTGATGCATCACGGATTGGTCTTGGCGCGTTGCTGATGCAGGACGGCAGGGTGATTGTATACGTGTCCACACAGCTGAAGGTGCACAAAAAGAACTATCATGTCCACGACCTTGAGTTAGCAGTTATTGTTCATGCCTTGAAGATATGGCAACATTGTTTGTATGGTGTTCCTTGTGCAATTTACACCGATCATCAGAGTTTGCAGCATCTGTTTAAGTAAAAAGATCTTAACTTACGTCAGCGGAGGTGGTTGGAGCTACTTAAGGATTATGATATCACTATTTTGTACCACCCTGGGAAGGCCAACGTGGTGGCCCGTGCTTTGAGTCGCCAGACATAGAGTTTGGGGAGTTTAGCATATCTACCAGCAGCAGAGAGGCCATTGGCGTTGGATGTTCAGGCCTTAGCCAGCCAGTTTTTGAGATTGGATATTTCTGAGCTGAGTCGAGTATTGGCTTGTGTGGTCTCTCGGTCTTCTCTTTATGATCGTATCAGGGAGAATCAGTATGATGACCCACATCTGTTTGTCCTTAAGGACACGGTCCAGCACGGTGATGCTAAGGAGGTTACTATTGGAGATAATGGTGCATTAAGGATGCAGGGCAGGCTATGTGTGCCCAATGTAGATGGTTTGCGTGAGTTGATTCTTCAGGAGGCTCACAGCTCGCGGTACTCCATTCATCCGGGTGCCGCGAAGATGTATCAGGACCTGAGGCAACATTATTGGTGGAAGAGGATAAAGAAAGACATAGTAGAGTATGTGGCTAGATGTCTAAATTGCCAGTATGTGAAGTATGAGTATTAGCGACCGGGTGGGTTGCTTCAGAAGATAGACATTTCGAAGTGGAAATGGGAGCGGATCACTATGGACTTCGTTGTTGGTCTCCCAAAGACTCAGCGGAAGTTTGATGTAGTTTGGGTGATTGTGGATAGGTTGACCAAGTCGGCTCATTTCATTCTTGTGGTGACTACCTATTCTTCCGAGCAGCTAGCTCGAATCTACATCCGTAAGATCGTCAGGCTTCATGGTGTATCGGTATCTATTATCTCTGACCGGGGTACGCAGTTTACATCACGGTTCTGGAGAGCTGTACAGCATGAGTTAGGTACTAGGGTTGAGTTGAGCACAACATTTCACCCTCACACGGACGGGCAGTCCGAGCGCACTATTCAAATATTTAAAGGATATGCTCCATACGTGTGTGATAGATTTTGGGGGTGCTTGGGACCAGTTCTTGCCACTTGCGGAATTTGCTTACAATAACAGTTATCAGTCCAAAATACAGATGGCACCGTATAAGGCTCTATACGATAGGCGATGTCGGTTCCTAGTGGGTTGGTTCGAAACCGGTGAGGCCAGATTATTGGGTACGGACTTGGTTCAGGATGCCCTATAAAAAGTGAAGGTGATTCAGGATAGACTTCGCACAGCCCAGTCCAGACAGAAGAGTTATGCGGACCGGAAGGTTCGCGATGTGGCATTCATGGTTGGAGAGCGAGTCTTGCTCCGGGTTTCACCTATGGAGGGCTTTATGAGGTTTGGAAAGAAGGGCAAGCTAAGCCCAAGGCTCATTCGTCCATTTGAGGTGTTGCGTCGAGTTGGGGAGGTTGCTTATGAGCTTGCCTTGCCTCCCAGTCTAGCAGGAGTTCATCCGGTATTCCAAGTTTCTATGCTCCGAAAGTATCACGGCGATCCGTCCCATGTGTTGGATTTCAGTTCAGTTCAATTGGACAAGGATCTATCCTATGTTGAGGAGCCGGTGGCTATTTTAGTCTGGCAGGTCAGAAGGCTAAGGTCAAAGAACATTTATTCCGTGAAGGTTCAATGGAGGGGACAACCAGTCGAGGAGGCAACTTGGGAGGCCGAGCAGGATTTGCACAGCCAGTACCCTCATCTTTTCACAGTTTCAGGTATGTCTTTATAGTTTATACTCGTTCGAAGACGAACGATTGTTTTAAGAGGGGGAGGATGTAACGACCCGGCCGGTCGTTTTGGGAATTAGAGCCTCAATCTCCTAATATCTATTTTCCCCACATTTGTTTCTACTTTTGGGAATTTCCTGAGTGATTGGTTATGGAATTCGGGGAGTTTTGGGATACTTAGTCCCTAGTTATGAGTTTAAGCCTTAGAAGTTGGACCGTAGTCGGCACTGTGTGAAGACGGATCCGGAATGGAATTCTGTCGACTCCATTAGCTCCGTTGAGTTATTTTGAGCTTAGGAGCGCATCCGGAATGTATTTTGGAGGTCTGTAGTAGATTTAGGCTTGAATTGGCGAAAGTTAGATTTTTCGACAATTTCGGCCGATAGTGAAAATTTTGATATCAAGCTCGGAATGGATTTCTGAAAGTGGCTATAGGTTTGTAGTGTCATTTGTGACGTGTGTGTACAATTTGAGGTAATTTGGACTAGATTTGACGTGGTTCGGCGTCGTTTGCAGAATTTTGAAAATTTTAAGTTCTTAGGCTTGAATCCGTGCTTAATTCATGATTTTTGGTGTTGTTCGATGTGGTTTAAAGGCTCGACTAAGTTCATATGGTGTTATAGGATTGGTTGGTAGGTTTGGTTGAGGTATCGGGGGCCTCGGGTGTGTTTCGGATGCTTAACGGAATGAAATTAGACTTAGGAAAATCTGGTGCTTTTGCTAGTTCTGCTGTAATCGAACCTGCGCAAGGCCCGCAGGTGCAAGCAAATTGGCGCAGAAGCAAGAAAATGGAGGAGTGCCAGGGGTCGCAGGTGCGAGGTGTTTTCCGCATCTTCAATGCTCGCAGATACGTTAGGGGTCTTCGTAGGTGCGCAACGTCCACAGAAGCGGAAGGGAATTCCGCAGGCGCGTACGCGCAGATGCGACCCTTTCATCGCAGGTGCGAAGGCAGAGGGGGCAAGTGAATTACACAGATGCGCACAATTTCCACACAAGCGCACCCGCAGGTGCGAGCCCAGGTTCCGCAGGTACGGAAATACCTGGCCAGTGGTTAAAACCGAAGAGCTTCGTGATTTTTGTCATTTTTGACTTTGCAAACTCGATTTAGGGCAAATTTTGAGAGCATTTTCGAAGCATTTCTTGAGGTAAGTCCCTTGCGCTTATTTTTGATCAATAATCTTGCTTTGCCATGTATTTTCCCACCTAGTTAGTGTGTATTTAAGGTGGAAATTGGAAGTTGGAAGCTAGGGATTTGGAAGTTTGATTTGTGGATTTTGAGGACCATTTGATATCGAAATTTAGTAATTTTGGTATGGTCAGACTCGCGGTAGAATGGGCGTTCCTATTTTGTAACTTTTACCCGAATCTGAGACGTGGGCCCCACGGGTAATTTTTGAGTTAATTTCGGGATTGTTTTGTTAAAGTGTTGATTTCATTAATTAGATGAGTCTATTATTGTTGTATTTATGATATGTAATTGCTTTTGGTTAGATTTGGGCTATTTGGAGCCGGATATTCGTGGGAAAGGCATTGTGACCAATTGATTGAGCTTGGTTCGAAGTAAGTGGCTTGCCTAACTTTGTGTGGGGGAAATCCTCTTAAGATTTGGAACTATTGTGATATGTGAGCGTCGTGTACGTGAGGTGACGAGTACGTACATGGGCTAGTTGTGGTAAAACTCAATTTTCTTACGGAGCAGCAATATGTTTTTCTGTTAGTTTGAGTTATACCATTTTAATGAGTACTAATCTATTTTCATTCTTAATTGAGTTATTCCAATATGTGTAGCTATCATGTTTAGTCTAATACAACATGTCTACGTGTCTTAATTGTTTATGTGAATTCTGTGCAGCATGCTTAGTGAATTTCCTGTTTCTTCCCTGACTGGTACTTAGTCTGAATTGTAAGAATTTCGTGATGTATTTGTATTTCTATCGTTCGCGCTGCATATTTACTTTGGGACTACGGAACAGTATTCCGGGAGATCCCCATGTACTGCATATTTACTTTGGGACTACGGAACTGTATTCCGAGAGATTTCCATGTACTGCATATTTACTTTGGGACTATGGAATGGTATTCCGGGAGATCCTCTTGTCTTGCATATTTACTTTGGGACTACGAAACGGTATTCCGGGAGATCCCCCTACACATTTACGTTTGGGACTATGAGACGGTATCTCACGAGATCCCCTGTTGTGTTTTTTGTGTACTGAGATATTACCTTCTATGATCTCATTGTTGTTAAATTTCAGCCTTTATTTTATTGCGGTATTACACTCTATATTGTTTTTATTATATATTTGCCAGTAGGGCCCTGACCTGACATCGTCACTACTCGACCGAGGTTAGGCTTGGCACTTACTGAGTACCGATTGTGGTGTACTCATGCTACTCTCTGCACATGTTTTTCGTGTGCAGATCCAGGTGTACCTTATCAGCTGCACTATTAGTGAGCCGGGACAGCTTTGGAGTCTTCAAGGTATATTTGCCGCATCCGCAGACCTCGGAATCCCCTTCTACTATTTCTCATGTCCATTATCTTATGTATTTTTTCTTGTTAGACTTTGATGTATAGAGACACTAGATTTTTTCTTCTGTAGTTTGTGATTTACGATGTTTCGGGTTTTGGGATTTGTTGTGTATTTTTGAATAATTGGTTAAATTTATATTTTTATTTCAATATCCCGTAAAATGTTAGGCTTACCTAGTTGTAGAGACTAGGTATCGTCATGATGTCACACGGAGGGGAAATTAGGTCGTGACAGTTCAGTGGAGGGGTCATCCGGTCGAGGAGGCGACTTGGGAGACCGAGCAAGAATGCGCAGTTGTTATCCTCATCTTTTCACCCCTCCAAGTATAATTCTAAACTCGTTCGAGGACGAACGTTTGTTTAAGAGGGGGAGGATGTAACGACCCGGCCAGTCGTTTTAAAAGTTGTAGCCCATTCCCCTATTTAATGCTCATTCTGTATTTTATAAATGTTATATGACTTGCCGGGGCAATTGGTTCGGGTCTGAGGTGATTTTTAGAATAAATTGAAACACTTAGTTCCAAAATTTAAAACTTAAGTTGAAATGGTAGGCTGGATGTCGACCTATGTGTAAACAACCCCGAAATAAAATTTTGATGATTCCAATAGCTCTGTATGATAATTTTGGACCTAGGGGCGTGTCCGAAAAATTATTTGGAGGCCCATAGTTAAATTAGGCTTGAAATAGCTAAAATAGGAATTTAAGTTTAGAAGTTTGACCGGGGAGTTGAATTTTTCATATCGGGATCGGAATCCAGTTCTAAAACTTTTCATAGCTCTGTTATGTCATTTATGACTTGCGTGCAAAATTTGAGGTTAATCGGACTTGATTTGATAGATTCCGGCGTCGTTTGTAAAAATTGAAAGTTTTAAAGTTCATTAGGCTTGAATCTATGTGTGATTCGTGTTTTAATTGTTGTTGGATGTGATTTGAGGACTCGACTAAGTTCATATGGTATTTTAGGACTTGATGGTTCTTTTGGTTGAGGTTTCGGGGGTCTCGGGTGTGTTTCGGGGTAAGTTTTGAGTGAGTCCGGGCATTTCGGCACTCTGATATTGTCCTGGCACTTTTGGGGGTGCGAACCGCAGATTTTGGGGTGCTGAGGCGAAGAGAGGTGCGGAGCACACATAAGAGTGCGGACCGCAACAGAAAAGTGTGTACCTCAGAGGAGAGGTGCGGACCGCATAATTCTGTCTGCGGCCGCACTCGAGGGAGTTCTGCAGTTTCGCCGGTCCAACTTCAGAAGCTTATATCATTTGATTTATAAGGATTTTTGAGATGATTCAAAAAATAAAAGTTGTAGCCCTTCGTATCTAGTTTTCAGAAAGGTAAAAAAGTCATCATTTGGACATATGTAGAGAAAGGTATGTCCAAAATACTAAGATCTGGCAGTGCAGTCACCAAAAGGATGAGGCCGCACCATTTTTGTGTAACCGCAGGAGCTGGGATGTGCGGCCGCACTTGGAATTGTGCGGACTGCACATTGGGAGTTTATAGGTGTACTATATAAACGAGGTTTAGGGTATTATTTCACACTTTGGACCTTGGGAGCTCGATTTGTGACGATATTTCGTGGGGTTTTCAAGAAATTCATCGGGGTAAGTGATTCTAACTCAGATTTGGTTAACATACATGAATATATCGTTGTTTTCATCATGTAATCAGTATTTGAGATGGAAATTTGGGAAAAATTATAGAAATTTCATAAAATAATTTTTTGGGATTTGAACACCGATTCAGAGTCGGATTTGAGTGAAATTAGTATGGTTGAACTCGTACTTGAATGAGTTGTCGGATTTTGTAACTTTTGTCGGATTCCGGGACGTGGGTCCCACGGGCAATTTTTGAGTTAAATTTCGGATTCTTATGAAAAATTTATATTTTTCTTATGGAATTAATTCCAATAAATTTTGTTAATTGTATCGAATTAATTATGACTAAATTCAAGTCGATCAGAGTCGAAAAATCGAGGAAAAGACATACTATTTGGTTAAATTGGAGCAAGTCAAGGTAAGTGACTTGTCTAACTTTGTGTGGGGGAAAGTTTTCCTAGGATTGGTATTGATGTGATAATTGAAATTTGTTGAAAGTCATGTACACGAGGTGACGAGTGTGTAAACGGGCTAAATGTGAAAAACTGTGGGTTTTAAATTGTGTATATCTCTGTCACACCTTAATTAAGTTATTTTATCCGATTACATTCATCATAATTGATCTATTTTATATTCCTAAATTTGTTTGACATTTTTTCCACTAATTATTTTTACCTATTTAGCTGAAACTTGGTTTTTTTTATTTGGTGTATTATTTGAAGGTGGAATTTCTTTAAATTTAAATATTATTAAAAATAAAGTATTTTACATTTAAAATTTTGATATTTAAAACAAGGTGGTAAATTTGTGAAATACTATATTTGCTGAATATTTTTGTGAGATCTTCGTACTAATTGTGATGGAGCCGTGAGCTCTTTATTGTGGAAAAATATTATCGTTGAATTATTTTGGCATGAGCCGTGAGCTCTTTATTATGAAAAAATATTGTTGTTGATTTATTTTGGCAAATTAAAATATTTGGGCACTTGAAGTACAAATTGTGATATATTGTGATATTGATACGCATGTGGTGGTATAAGGTTTGGATGTTGAAATGCATGCGGTGAGATAAGGGTGGCTTGATACGTATGGCTAATAGGGAGAACTACTAGAAGTTATGCGGTGTGATAGGGGTGGCTAAAACGCGGGATACTATTTCGAGAAAAATATTTTCTTTAAAGTAAATTGTGAAGGCTCCCGCGGTGATACAAGAAAATGAGATATTGTGAATCTATTTATGATTTGGGACTACGAGGCAGTACCTCGGGAGTGCCCTTGTTGATATTGATTTATAGTCGCAGTTGCCTTTGATTATTGTTGTGACTTTTTTTAAAGTTGAAAAGAATGTTGTTTTGTTTCCACGAGGTATTATTTGCAATTAGTTTGCATAGTTAATTGGTGACATACTACTTACTTGATTCATTTCCATTGTCATTTCATTTTTATTATATTGTTAAATATTTCACCTTGTCTCTTATTATTCCAGTAGGGCCTGACCTGACCTCGTCACTACTCTACCGAGATTAGGCTTGGTACTTATTGGGTACCGCTGTGGTGTACTCATACTACGCTTATGCACGTTTTTTTGTGTAGATCCAGGTACATCTTATCAGATCAAACATCAGTAATATAGTTGTACGAGGAGACTTCGAGGTATATCGGCCAACGTTCGCAGACCCCGGAGTCCCCTTCTATCTTATTATGTTGTCTTCCTTATTTGCTTTAGATTCTGATGTATGGAGACATAGAAAATAAATTCTTAGAAATTTGTGACTTATTTCTACCGAATTTTGAGAGTTGTAATTATTTGAATTGTAGTTTATTTATTTCATATTTCTATTGTTATTCCGCATTGATAGACTTACCTAGTCTTAGAGACTAGGTGCCATCACGAAATCCTACGGAGGAAAATTTGGGGTCGTGACACTTTATAATTTTTATATAATCTACTAGATACTCATACACTTGTGACACCAGGTCTTGTCACACACATTGGTAGAATGATTGGATTTAAATTATTTTCTTCGTTATTTTAATTTATTAAATTCTCGCAAGTAAGAAGAGTTTAATTACTCGATTAATTTTCAAAGAATTGAATATGGGTTTAAATTACTAGTTGGCTTGCCTAACTATAGTGTTGGGCGCCATTACGACCTATAGGTGAAATCGGGTCGTGACATTTATGGCTTTGCACTCAGTAAGTACTATTTTTTTTCCTTTAATTTCTTATTCATACTCTTATGCAATTGTTATTTGTGTTCCCTTGGGTGTATTGCAGGGGCTGCAAGAATCAACGTATCTGTTATATCGCAAAGGGAATTAAATTTCAAAGTCAAGCACCTGATCTGACAAATACTAAATTTCAAACCAAAGCACCTGATTTGACAAGTACGCTGCAAACTCTGTTCGTAATTATTTTTGCATCATGTCTTTTTATAATCTAAGCCTCTTTCTGATAATATTGAAAGTGCTCCGAGTGATACTCGCAGACAGATTAGCCATCGATAAACTTTTTATATCTCATGAAATTGCATCTTTTTCATATCCTTTCTCTAATTTAAAAATTTATCTGAGTAATATTGCAGTCATATAAAAAAGTAAAAGAGAATTTCAAGAATCACAAGAGTTCTCAAGGCATATATGGCCTAAGGAAAAGATCAAGAATGCAATTTTATTATAGCACATGAGTTTGGCTCTTCAAAAAACTATTTCGTTATAATTTCCATTCTCAGCATTTTCACTATGGTGAAGAGCGCATTTTATCTGCTCTTCAAACCATGCTATGTTATTCAAAGCTATAAAAGAGTATTGTTGTTTGTGCCAATTCACTTATAAGGGATCTCTACAGGTATTGTTAATTCTTTTGTTATTACTTTTATATAAATTTATATGCTTAATAACACTATTCTCTTTTCTCCTATAACGATTACTAGATGAATCACATCATGGTGTGTGCACGAGTGGTGACGGTACCTGCTACTTGGCTTTGTATTCACTATTCAAGTCCTTGGCTTGGTTACAGTTATGACAATGACATTTTCGCTCTTGCATATGATTCTCCACAAAAATCCTAAAGTGTAGTACATAGACATTATCCATGGATTATTAGATTTTGATTTTGATGTAATTTTCACTCTGGTTCTTTTACTATTTCTTGAATTAGTTTTTCTACTCTTTGTCAAACCAAAACTACTTTAAAATTTATTCAACAGCTCGAGAGGATACTATTACTCAACATGGTATATTCTATTATCTTTTTTCCATTTACTTGTCTTTATCTTATACTTTCCTATTTATCCTATAGTTAGAATAAAAGTCTCTACATTATTTTTATTATTATTATTATTATTATTATTATTATTATTATTATTATTTCAATGAGAAGCACTGGCTATGTGTTGTCTGATGACTATAATGTTGATGCATTTGGTGAAGAAAACAAATAAAAGTAGGAAATAGAAGAAGCAATGTCACTGTACTAAAAGAAGATAAAAGTGAAAAATAAATGGATAAATAAAATCTATGAATACTTTTGTATTGTCTATATAATTTATATTTAATCAAATTGAGTTTCTTTTTATATATGAATGACATATATGAATTGATGTTAACAAATTTATTTTCTTAATTATTTTGTTAATTAGTAGGGAAAAGAAGTCTCAACTCTAAGCAAAAAAGAATTTGTCTCTTTATCTCGACTTGATTCATAAGAAGATAATTCTAAATTCGTTATTGTATGGCGCTTTTGCGCGAACAAATTTACTAGTTAGCATCTATAAAGAAGAACCTCAAAGATTGATTGCGCCCAACCAAATAGATTGAAACTGATGATGCGTAATATGATGGAATTTGAATTGCTTAAAGAACAAGAATCTCTTTGCTTGTCTCTATAAAAAAAATTCAAAGTCGGACATTCCGTCAATAACGGCAAACATGTAGCCTGTCCTCCTTGTCACTAAGTTCTAACTGGGAATTAAATAAGAATCTTAGTGTCAATCTCCGAATCCGGCAGCAAAAAAATATAAGTGACACTTAAAAAAGAATTCACCAGTGTAGTAAAATAATAATAATTTTGAGATGGTTTTAATGGCAGCAAGGACGGGGTCTCGAGAGTTTTAGGAAACTTAACCCCAAAATCACCAAAAATACATTCTTCTTTGTGTGGATACGCAACTTAGGCTTCATTTTTGATATCCATCGTGGTAGAAGAGCCTCCACATCGAACCTTTCTAAATGGGTCAAACCTGTTTGGAATGGCGAAGCTTTAAGATTACTGTAAAGGTTCGTACAGTGGGAGGGGATGAAATAGACAAAGAAGTCACCATAACTTTATGGTGAAATAATTTTATTACGTTGGGGGTGGATCGGAGATGATGGAAGAGGTGTGGTGGTTGACTTTTCTGGTAAGAAGATGAAATATAGGAGTAAAAGAGAAGAAACAAAAAGGGGAGAAAAATGAGGCCCACAAAAATTAATTATTAATTAGGAATGCAACCTATTAGAGAATGACACGTGTATGATTTAATTCATCTTAAATGTTTCTATTTATTTTCACGCACGTTATTGGATGATGAAGTCATTTTTGCTGCCATGTCACCCATTAGGGTGGTCTTAATTTCACTTTATATAAGAATAAGAGGGTAAAAAGTCACTCCTAAAGTTAAAATGTATACTCAGTTTTTTAGACAAGTTTAAATGTGGACTTATGTATTTTTCCATTTTTTCCTCCCACGCGTCTAAAAGAGAGTATATTCACGTTTTTTGCCACATCAGCATCTAGGGGATCATGACTATTAAATTTTTAAGTTCAAGGGAATAATAAAGACCGTGTAAAGTTTAAGGGGAACTAATATAGGATCTCGAATATTTCTGCCAAAAAAAATAAGATAAAATACAGGAGAAGCACAAGTGAGAGAGAAAGACTATTGTTCTAGCTAAAGCAACCACTCTGCCAACATTATTCATTAGACAAAAGTACAAACAATATTTTATATTACTATAATTCCTTGCACGTATAATATGGCAAAAGCACAATTACCGGTAGTATGTCTTGAGTCTTGTCAACATTAATTTTCAATTGATCATGGACGATAACGAATAATTGTAAGATTACTTTCGAAAAATGATAACCTGCATCACCCAATTATTGAGAACCCCTAGAAGACACCAATTAAGAGTAACTCATTTATCGACGTGGACAAAGATACAAAGAACTTACTTATATGTGACAAAAGTACAAGAAAACAAGAAAAAGTCATGGTAATAGAGAAACTCAAATGCCAAGGACCGAGCACCTAGAGAGAAGAATAAAGGCATCCAACAATGCATAATTTAAATATTTTTTAAAACAACTATATACGCATTTTGAGCCTCCTAAGTATTTAGTTCCATCTTATTTATTTTATTTTGACTCATGTTATTTAATTTATCCTAAGAGCATCATTGAATTAGGATAATAACTTATGGTTGTTAGGATTATTATTATGAGTTCTTACAAAAAAAAGTATTTTAGAGTACACCGCACGCGAGAATAATCACAATTAAAAGAGGCAAAATTAATTACATATGTGATACAAATATTAGCGATGCCTCTGATACCATATGATAACAACCAGCTTAATGACCCATGAAATAATTAAAACATAAAAATAATTATAAAATCTAGATTTCACAATTATTTACTGTCGACGTGGATCTCAATAACTTCAGCTACCTATCAAGTGCATATATAATAATAATTTAGGTTGGTATTAGACTGAACAATAACTAAAAATATCAAAATTAAGTGCATGTATTTGACTACAATCTAAATTTCAAACCAATTGAACAGTAGAATAATAACAAATAGACAAAAAATTAATAAAAAGAAGAAATAAAACCACTAGCAGAAATTGAGGAAAATCACTAAATTTCCAAACATGATTGAATCCAAGCAAATAGAAAAGAGACATTGATAGGAATAAAATATCATGCATAGATAAGTATTACTTTAAATTTAAGTACTAATATTTATATTTTATTTACAAGAAATACCATAAATAAATCAAAAAGGAAAGAAAAATAAATTAAAAAGGAGAAGAAATCAAAAGACAAATAAGCTTACAACGAATGCTAGGAAAACTGCTAAGCCAAAAAGCCCGTGAGCACCATGTGACAAAAAACTAAGTCATGCAATTTGTTAAATAAGAAGACGGACCGATGGAAAATTATTGCAGAAAAAGCCCAAAACCATACATTGTCTTTGGCTTTAGACTCAAAGTCATACATATTCTTTCACATGGAACACTAATAGTCTATTTACTTTAACAAAGTGATGCACTTTTAGTCATAACACTGAGAAAAAACCCAAAATCATATATTATCTTTGGCTTTAGACTCAAAGTCATACATATTCTTCCACATGGAGCACTAATAGTCCATTTACTTTAATAAAGTGGTGCACTTTTAGTCATAACACTAAACACATTTTAATTTTTAACAGAAATCTAAGATCTGACAAAATATATATTTCATTTATTTTCTTGTTTACCTAAAGAAAGAAAGATGACAGATTTATCTATATAGTAAATAATAAATATACATAAAATTTACTTACTATTTATCTATTTACTATTTATTTACTATACGTAAAATATACATTTACTAAGAAATGTTAAACACCGTTAATTTTTATTTGCAATGATTGTTATCTAGATAACCTCAAATATTATCTAAATTTTTTTATTATATACATAAAATTTATTTTTATTTTATGTATATTTATTATACGTTGACTCCTCTTAAAATAAAAAAATCTAATAAAGGTCGAGTTTATTAAAGGCCGTGATGACTCCTCTGATACCATGTTGTCACGACCCAAAATCCATTAAAGGTCGCGATGACGCCTAACACCACTGTCATGCCAGCCAACCTTGACTAATTAATTTAGTAACCCATTTTAGTATTTTTGAATAAAAATATTTCTTCAATTATAAATAATAAGGACTAAAATCTACATAGTACATGATAATATTTTTCCAACTACACTACTGAACAAGTCATAAGTGCCCCCAGAACCCGGTGTCATAAGTGCATGAGCATTACTAGAGAGTAAAATAAAATATAGCATTTGTCCGAAATAAAAGTTAGAAAGGAAAATATAAATAACTCTTAAGGAGACTCTGTTGGTTGCAGATCGTAATATAGAATGCAGCTCACCTAAGTCCCCCCATTTTAACCACATCTCTAAGCCCACAGGGCCGCTAGACATATCTATCACAAAAATGTGCAGCAAGTGCAGTATGAGTACGTAAACAACGTGTACCCCTAAGTATCAAGCCTAACCTCGAAGAAGTAGTGATGAGAGGTCGACTTTGACACTCACTAAGGTTCAATAATATTAAAATGGAAATATTTAAATCAACATAATTTATAGAAATGACAATAATGTTCCTTAACCAGCAGAAATAATTAATTCATTAAATTTCATTAATTTTCCATTTATCAATTTGCTTCACAAGCTGCAATAAAATATCAAGGTATCGTGTAATTATTATTAGTAGGCACGATGTATGCCGAGATCGTTCGGCCCGATCCATAGTGTCGTGTACACTGCCGAGGGACGTGCGGCGCGATCCATAGATGCATATATACTACCGAGGCGTTCGACCCACTCCACAAGAAAGGAGGACATTTTCTTATGAACCTCCGAAATGAGGATATATATATATATATATATGTGTGTGTGTGTGTGTGTGTACATTTTTTAGATTAACGCAGGAGGATGTACAAATTTCTACAACAGTTAAATATTCTGAATAAAATCTCTAGTATGTGAGAGTTCAATCTTTTACCATTTCCTCTAACAATTTACAAAATAATTCTATTGCTTTAATTAAATAATGATACAATTATCACAAGTAATTCATGATTTGAGTCCTAAACTACCCGGACTTTAGCAATATTAGTAGCTATGTACGGACTCTCGTCACCTCGTGCGTACGTAGCCCCCACAATTAGCAACAATTATTAATTTAAATTACCTATGGCGTAAATTCCCTCTTACAAGGTTAGACAAGAGACTTACCTTGCTTCAAAGCCCACTTTCCGATCAAAATGTCACGAAAAATCTCAATTTCGGTACCGAAAAATCCGAAACTATCCAAAAGTTATATAAAATAATTAATACATGCTCGATAATTTGAAATTAGACTATCGAATAAATTATCCTATCCCAAATGATAAAATTTCTAAAATTCACCCTGGGATCACGTGCCAGAATTTTGAAAATTTACGGAGAAAATCGTTACCCATAACCTCAAGAACTCAAATATACCATTTCCATCCAATTCTATAGCCATTT
>AWOL01S0003357.1:3247-25159 GCA_000715115.1 Nicotiana otophora
GGGCTCCACCGTACCCATAACGTTCATGACATCTGCTTCAGTACCTATTGACTGTTGAACATCTACTCCGAAAGAGTGGAGAGCAACAACCTATAAACTTGAACAACACCCTATTGGGGAGGGATGCCACCGGGTCTATTTTCACCTATGGTCATGAACACAATGCCCAAAATAAAAGGGCAAAAATGTCCCGAGTATATAAAGCTATGAAAGCATATAAATAAGAGTCATAGTATAGGAAACATGATCTCATGGTCTCAACCTGGGTACCAAGGACAACCACCGAGGGCATGAACAATAGAAGCCATAATATATAAAGATGCAACGATACAAAGGAGTAGGCACCCTTCTGAATCGTTGCATTAAATACAATATAGATTTATTTAGCCGTGCATTGGGTCATCTTACTTTACATCGTACCTGGTCTCGCACAAGACTCAGTAAGATTAATTTCCCTTATCACATCAAACCCAACCTCATAAGGTCTCGGTCATACCCCGCCATGTAAGGAATCGATCGTACCAGGTAATGCAAAGGCTCGGTAATGTCATAGAGAGCTCGGGACGTACCAGAACACACAAGGTCTCGATTGTACCAGACCATGTAAGGGCTCGTTAGCATTTCACATCGTACCCAATTGATCGGTGGTTGCACAATACGTGTCGTACATGACTATCTATAGCGCAACTCGCTAAAAATAGATACATCTTGATATGTGGTGATTTGCAGAATCAACTCCAACAGATATTAAGTTTAACCTCAAAATGAACAATACTTCCCGATCACAGGATACCAACTTGGATCAATTTAAACATTAATAGGAATGCTATCGGCAAGAATATAGAAGGACGGAACAATATTATTAAGGGGGGCATAGAAAGTCAACCTACATACCTTGTTGAAGTGCTAGATACGCTTCTAGGATGATCAACATTGCCTTCAATGAATCCCCAAAATCAATGCAATTGCATAATAACTATTACAAGGATGGTTACAGGCTCCTTTACGCAAAATATTCCAAGATTCAAACTCATCTTCGACTTCTCCTTTACTCGTTTGGAAATCTGAAAGGGGAATTAAGAGTATCTTTAGAGAACAAGTGTTGGTTATACTTCTAGAAGTTGAGAGGGAATGAGCCTTACTGCCTTTTTATACCAACATAGAAATCTCCTTCGGGTCCTCATGCAAAATGGACCACCCCGCACTAGTTATAATACTAGGTGGGACACCTGGCACAAGATTGCGGAATCGTGTAATCCCCCTTCCCTTCACATATGTCGCTGGCTGACTAGCCATGATTGAGACCAAACTTACCAAGATTTATTTAAGTGTGAGGTGTAACATCATCTCCCCCTTTGGAACAGTCGTCCTTGAATGTTGGATCATAACCCATCATGATTACCTCATTATTGCCTCTCATAGCTTGGAAAAATCTGGGTATGTAGATTTCATTTTTTCTTTCGTTTTCCACATCACTTTTTCCTTACTATTGTTCCTACAAATCACTTTAACTGAAGCCACTTCTTTAGTTTGCAGCTTTCAGAATTAATGATCTAGAATGGACACCAGAACTTCGTCGTAGGATAGATCTCATGTAACCTTAATAACTTCAAGAGAGGTGACACGCAATGGATCACTTAAACACATGTCGATCATAGATACATGAAATACCGGATACACTGCCTCCAATTCCAGGGGCAACTCCAGCTTATAAGCCACTTGACCGACCTTCCTGTATGATTTTATATGGTCTGATATATTAGGGGATGAGTTTATCTCTTTTACCAAACCTCATCAACTTTCATAGGTGACACCTTCAAGAACACCTAGTCTCCTATAGCGAACTCCAAATCTTGCCGCTGACTATCTGAGTAAGATTTTTGCCTGATCCGAGTGGTCAATAGATGATTTTGAATTGCCTTCACTTTTCCCTAGCTTGTTGCCCCAACTCAGGGCCTGATAACTTTGTTTCACCAACTTCTAACCGTCCTATAGGAGATATGCACGTTCGTTTTTGTAAGGCCTCATATGGTGCCACCCGAATACTTGCATGGTAGTTGTTTTTGTAAGAAAATTTGATAAGTGATATACAATCCTCCTAATCACGCTTGAAGTCCAGAACATTGTCCCGTAACATGTCCTCGAGCATTTGAATAGTTCACTCGGCATGGCCATGGGTGTTTTGGATGTAAAGTTGTATTGATGTTGGTCCTTGTAACTAACTCTTTGTTTAATGATTTCCTATAATTAGTTGTCAATAGAGCACCTCTATCTGATATGATAGAAACCAGGACCCAATGAAGTCGAATTATTTCCTTAATATATAACATAGCATATTCTTCAGCCGAGAAAGTCGTTTTGGGTGGAAAAATGTGAGCTGACATGGTGAGTCGATCCACGATAATCCAAATTTAATCAAAACCTTGAGGTGATCATGATAATTCGGTAATGAAATCCATGTTGATCGCTTCTTATTTCTAGGTCACAACTTCCATGTATCGCAGCAGCCCTCCCTAGTTTTGATGTTCAATCTTAACTTGTTGGAAATTTGGACACGAGTGACATACCCAGCAATGTACCTCTTCATGTTGTTCAACCAGTATAACTGTCAAAGATCGTGGTCCATCTTGGTTGACCTCGGATGAATGGAATAATGAGATTTGTTAATCTCCGTCATGATCTTCTCTCCGAGTCATCCAAAATTAGGTATACATAGCCGGTCTTTGTGTCTAAGGGCCCTGTCCTTGGATAGCCCGAACGCTTGCTTCTTTTGAAAGGGTATGCTTCCTCTTATTTACGCCAAGGCTTGATCTTCAAATTGTCGCAGCTTTACTTCGGCCACTAACAAGGAATCGACAATATTCAGAACTGTGATTCCTCTGTTACCGGTGTCAAGCAACTGTACACTTATTCATCTCCAATTTCTGCTCTTCCATATACCGCAGGATGACCATAGACAACCGACTTAATGTATCATCCACCATGTTCGCCTTCTTGGTCTGGTATAGAATATCAACATCAGAGTTCTTTAATACATCGAGTCACTTTCATTGCCTTAAATTCAACTCTTTTTGCTTGAATATGCACTGCAGGCTCTTGTAATTGGGTGAATAGGTTAACATGACCTCCGTATAGATAGTGACGCTATAACTTCAGAGAAAAAATGATAGCTACTAGCTCCAGGTCACGAGTCAGATAATAGTTTCCCATGTTTCCTCAGCTGCCTTGAATCATATGCATTCACTTTCCCGTGTTGCATTAGTACGCTGCCTAAGCCCACTACGTTGTGGAATCACACTATATGACATACCCCTCGGGTACCTTAGGAAGAGTTAATACTGGCCCTGAGTTTAATATATCCTTTAACTCCTGGAAGCTCTTCTTACAACCATCAGTCCACCGAATGTTCGCTTCCTTATGCATCAATTTCGTCAAAGAAGCAGTTATGGATGAGAAATTCTCAACAAACCTTCAGTAGTAACCAGCCAAGCCAAGGAAGTTGCGTACCTTGGTATGGGTTATAGGCCTTAGCAAATTCTTTTTTAGCTTCAGCCTTTTGACTATCAACTTATGTACCCTCACCGGAAGTATGCATAAAACCATTTGACTATCAGCCACTGAGTTCAACCAGAACTTATACTTGGAAACTTTGGGTACAAATTATGATCCCGAAGTATGCGTAAAACCATTTGCAAATTCTCTGCGTGCTCTGCCTCTATTCGAAAATATATCAGTATATCATCTATGAACATGATCACAAAAATATCCATATACTTCTTGAACACTCGAGTCATCAAATCCATTGAAGGCCACTGGTGCCTTGGTTAGTCCATGTGGCATAACAAGACATATGTAGTGGACATATCTGATCCAAAAGGATGTCTTCGGAACATCTTCTTCCTTGATCCTTAGCTGATGATATCTAGATCTGAGATCGATCTTCGAAAAATACTTAGATACCTTGCAATTGATCAAACAATATCATCGATCATTGGAAGTGAATTCTTTTTCTTGATGGTCACCATATTTAGATGTCGATAGTCAATACACATCCTTAACAAACCATCATTCTTTCGAACAAATAGCACATAGGCTCCCTACGGGGAAATGGTGGGTCGAGTGAAGCCCTTATCAAGAAGTTCCTTCAACTAGTTTGTTAACCTTAAACTCCGCATGAGCCATTCTTTATGGATGAATAGATATAGGCTGAATATCAAGTGGCACGTCGATAGAAAACTCAATCTCCCTCTCTGGTGGAATGCCCGGGAGCTCATCCGGGAACACATAAGGAAATTCACTAAGGACCAAAATCGATTGAAGGGTGCAATTCTTCGCCTCTACATCTTGTACCCATACCATATGATAGAAACATCCTTTTATGATCATCTTTCGGGCCCTAAGGTAAGAAATAATCTTCCCTTATGGCTCTACGACATTGCCATTCCATTCGATAACGGGCTCTCCCAGAAAGTTAAAGCGAAATACTTTCCTCCAACAATCTACTATGGCATAAGAAGAGGCCATCCAATCAATTCCATAATGACATTAAATTCTACAATTTTTAATTCATTCAAATTGGCCAAGGTGAGATGATCATAAATCATCATATCGCAATATCGATACACTCACCTAAATATCACGGACACGCCCACAGGCGTGGACACATCAAATGGTTATCATAGCAATACATACTTTACCACATTAACCAACAACAAATGGATTAATATACGATAGGGTAGAACCTATCTACCAAAGCATATACACTAATGAAAAAAGCGGATAATATACCTATCATCGAGTTTGGTGAAGTCTCTAAATTCTGACGTCCTGGCAACACATAGATGTGATTTTCTTATTGCCCACATGGGATGGACATGGGCATTCCACCTCTACCTCTATCCCTTCCTATTGGCAGTCATATACCTTACTCACGAGGATGTGCTATCGATAAAGAGGCTGCTACCGATCTCGTAGACGGTATCATGCCACCCATATTTCTTATTGGGCAAAAGCGCATGATGTGATCGGGCTGCCCGCATGAGAAACACAAATTCGAACCCTGACAGCAATGCCTAAAATTACTCATACAACATCGACCACAACGTGGCTTCAAAGGTCACATCTTGCTACTATCCCTACTATTTTGCAAACTCTGCCTTTGGAAATTCTGGCCCTGACCTAAATAAGTGGCATGTTCATAAAATTGGCCATAAAACTGTGATAGAATGCTAGTCTTCGAGTTAGGTGACTACCGAATTAATGGTGACCTAAACCGCCTCGAAATTCTCCTGTATCTCTCGTGGACCGGGCCATTTTAGATTGACCCTGGTCGTGATCTCAAGCAACTTGTTGTAGCCTCTTGTGATCCACTAAGTTTTGTGCATAGTCCTGAATAGGAGCAATATCCGTAATTAGGTTCAAGAAAGTTATAGTAACCACAACAAGAATCTAATTGAAAGTGGAATATTAGTTTTGTTCAGCATCCTTGAATCCTCTACTAGCGTAACCACATAATTTTCTATGGCCTTATTCTTCTTCAAATAAATATTGCACTCTAATATTCATTGTTGGCATATGTCTAAAATATTTTCTTTCCATTGGAGGAAATGTGCAAAGATTTGACACTTTAGGACAGCTCTTTTATTTTTCTAACTGCATTATTTTGTTCCTTGCCCCATGGCTGGGCATTTTTGTTCAAATTTTTGTGAGAGGAGAAATATATGTAGAAACATTAGGAACTAAATCTCTCACATAATTTATTATTTCTAAAAATTATGAGATTTGATTTGATATGAACCCAGTAGGAAGGAACTTGAGAATTATGAGGACCTAGGGTGTATTCTCCATATGAAAAATGGATGCCCAAAAAATTAATTCCTTGTTTTGCAAAAATTATTTTTTTGGCTGAAAACATGATGCCATTTTTTCGCACTAAAGATTCTAAATGATGGAGCAAAATTAAGTGTTCCTCCTAAGTATCCTTGAAAAATAAATTATAATCAATGTAAATATGTTAAATATTTTTATCATGGCCTTTTAAACAAACATGGAGTATTTTTTAAACTAAAAGGCATGACTTTCCACTGAAAATGGTGATCGGGAATGCAAAAACTAGTTTTTTCCCGATCATTCGGGTGGATTCACAATGCCAAAGGCATAATTTGAGATCAAACCTAGAAACATATTTAGCTTTGGTATGTTGGGAGAAAAGGATGAGCTTATTTGGCATGGAAAATTTGTCATCAAAAAAATTGATTGAGTGGTTGATAATTAATTACAAATCTCAATTTACCTCTTGTTTGCTCGGCTTTTTTGTTGACATAAAATTCTTCGCACGCCCATTGTAAATTTGATGGCTCGATGAGATCAAAACTCCACTAGCTCTGACACTCGTTTTTTGCAAGCTGAAGGTGGTCGGGATGCATATCGAAGTGACTTGCCTTTGCAGAATTGATATTCTCATATTTCTTTGAAGCCAGCTTGATGAAGAACTCTTCATTTTTCCATAAAGGATTGTCATATTTTGTTAAGAATGCAGTGTGAGATGCTACACGGGAGTGTTGTGTGATTTGTGAATGCTATCCCATTGCCTTTGATCTGAAGTTTGTCCTGCAAAACCATGTAAATGTCAAAATAAATAACCAAATCCTTACCTGGGACATGTGACATAATCAATTTTGTCTTGTACTTCAGTCCTGGGAATAATTCAATGGTGATCGAGTGCTTGGTAATAACGCTTGTGGTCAGAATTCCATTAGAGGTGGTGTCGAAATTCTTGAAGTACGACACCCAATACTCATCTGGAACGACTGCATGATAATGTGTAAGCAGTATGCTCCCGTGTCAAATAAAATCTTTGACATGTGTTGGTTTGTCCCACTTGGATGCATATACTTTAAATTCTACTTGCGGGATCACCGTGATGTTGTGGATCTCTTCCCATCTGTTGGTTTGTACCATTTTGATGCATAGACTTTGATTTCGGCTTGCGAGATCACCATGATGCTATGGATCTTTTCTTTCACCTTTGCCTTTGGTTATGAAATTTAGTAATGATCATCACCATATTCCTCATAAATATCCAAGGAAAAGAGCGTCTCTTCTGTGGGCTCATCTTCAAGTGAGAAAACAAATTCAAGATAGTCATCATCACTAATATGAACGCTTGTGTAATCAATAATTTCAAAGAGAATTCTAATAATCCGTTTGGACTGTGGGCAGTTTCGCGCAAACTTTCCTATTTTGTTACAAATAAAACATGCTTTATTTCTCCTTGCACTGCACGATCTTCTCCTTCTGAAGTATTTTATTTTCCTTTTGAACCTAGACATGTTGCCTGAGAATTTAGGAAACCCAAATCTTTTGAACTTATTCCTTGGCGCTGGAACGAGCAATGTTTCTTTCCCGTGATTAAAATCATACCTAGCGCAAGCTCTATAAAGTGCTGGATCATTCTTCATTATCTGTTTTGTTGTGGCAAAATCATATCTCCGTTGTGGAATGGGCTTATCAGTCATCCCATCTTTACCATCGTCAACTTTGGAGACATCTGGCTCCCTGGGCTGATTCATGAAAATAAACGGAAGTTCTTATTTCGAGGAATCTTGGCAGGAATCAGTACTTACCTCAGAACTATCCTCATGTACTACCCTTATTTAATTACATAGTACAACTTGTGTAAAACACGTACAACTAACATAAAATGTTTTACAATGCAAGACCCTTATTTGGCTAACAGACAAAACATAAAAGCATGATCAAGAACTAGAAAACAAATTGCATGGCCTTATATATTAGAATTGGTTTTGACAAGACATGGACAATAGCAAATTGACCCATGAATAGTATTTGCATGGCATTGGTTTAGGGTAAATTTATTGCTTGACATGGAGTACTTTTCTTTGATGACATAAAGGGCCCTTGAATAGTATTTGGATGGCATAGAACTTGGGGAAATTTATGGCTTGACATAGGTAGGCAGATTAATCGATACACTTGGATTTTATGGTAACTTTGTGTGGGTTAAAGTGGTTAAAAGTGAAAAACTTGTGTAGATATTTTAATTTTTTCATAATAATTTCTTATGGGGTAGAGTGGTGAAAAGGACGAAAAAGGTGTGCATACTTTTGTTTCTTCAAATGGGTACTTACCTAGGGGGTTAAGAGGTGAAAATTATTTTAGACACTTCTGCAGTTTTTAGTTTAGAAAAAAGGGGAATATGGAAGGAGAGTTGGTTAAGAAGGTTTAGAAGACTTGTGCAAATTATTTCTTGGCTCATTATTATGCATTATGCTTGTCTTTTAACCCTTCTAGCCTTCACTTTTCAGCTCTTGTGAAATATCTCTTTGCATGCGAATGAGTTTCTTCTATATTTCCTGTTCTTTTAACTTTCTTCTTCTGCGACAAAGTAACGATATTCCCCATTTAAGCATTTCTTTTTATCCCATAAGTGATATCTGGTGATTCTTCAAGCATTTCGTTTTATCCCATAAGTGATATCTTAACATTTTTCCAACAGAGGTGGGTGGATGAATAATTCAAACTTCCTTCCTCTCATGGCCATATCTCCTCCCGAAGGCTCTTATTTTACTGAAAAATGAGCCTATGAGCTCCAACGTGCTCCTTTTCCACTGCTATGACTGTGACTAGATAATGAAACAAAACGGACATCGTAGGCATGAGATTGTGGTATTGATGGCAGAGATACCAAGTAAACCATAAGAGATCCTTTGGAAACTTCTTTGCCTACAGTATGAACACATGGCATAGTGAATATTCCTCATTATCACCTAAAGGTGCTTGTATGGAACCTCCTTAGTTTCACAAAACCTGGAGTACATAAACACTTTTCGCCCTAATAAGATGTATGGATCAATAGGATCTGAAAAATTAAACAACTCTAGCTGGTGATGTAATGATGTAGGTGAAATAATGATGTTGTAAGTAGTTGAATGTAATTGTGAAGTGACATATTTTGTGAAAGGTTATGAGATGAACGTATTTGTACTTATGTTTCCAATGTGTTACAAGCTCTTATGCCCTCATGGGGAGAGGCTATGGTGTTCCTAAATGATTTAAATGTTCTTGATGTCCTATGATCAGCCAAGGCAAGTAACACATAGATGTATTATATGATATGTGAACACTATAGACAGTCTATGAGACGTACAAGTGTATAATATGATATGTAATCCTATGGACGGTCTATGAAATGCCTAGGTGTATTATGTAAGGAACACTATGGACGGTCTATGAAACACATAGGTGTTTTATAATGTAATATGTGACCCTATTGATGGGATATGAAACGTATAGGTGTATAATGGTATAGGTGAACCCTGTGGATGGGCTATGAAATGCATAGGTATATAATGTGGTAGGTGATCCTATGGACGGAATATGAAATGCATAGGTGTATGATATGTGAATACTGTGAACAGTCTATGAAATGCACAGGTGTATTGTGCAAGTAAACACTATGAATGGTCTATGAAATGCACAGGTATATTTGAATTGCGTAAGTATACACATGTGTATTATGTAAGTAAAAACTGTGAATGGTCTATGAAACGCACATGTGTATTATGTAAGTAATCAATGTGAATGGACTATGAGACGTACAAGTGCAATGTATAGATGTATGATAAGAGAGGGATATGGACGGTCTAGTGAGATGCATTGCTAATGCAGACATTAGGTGCTAGTTTCATTGGCCTTATTTGTATATGTTGTTTCAATTACTTTATATTATGTATTCCATGCATAGTTCTTATGGCTTAGTTAATCCTAAAAGAAGTTTAAAATGGTGTAAGCATAACGAGACTTGTAATTTGAATCTACGGGATATTTTGTAGTTCTTGATTTACTTCGTATGCCTCTTATTTGAATTAACATGATTTCATATGTTGTTCTATTTTCCTTACATGTGAGTACTATTCCACATGTACTTACGTCCCATTTGCTGGGGCACTGCATTTTTTAATGGTTGCATGTATACTTCTACAGGATTAGTGATCTTTTGGGCAACAGATTATGGTTAGCCTGCTGCATTTCTATTGGGTATTCGAGAGTAGTTGGTTTTATGTACTTAGGTATCTACTGTCATAGAATCTCCATGTATAATGTGGGTCATATACTTATGTTTTGAGTTTCGTCATGTAGTTATGTTCACAGTTATTTATGAAGCTATCTACCCATCATCAAAGAAAAAGAAAAAAACATTTATGGGCCATTGAGAAAAATGTATTCAATATGGAAGTCAAGATCTAATTATTTTTTGATAAATCCTGCATGAGTTATTATGAGAGGTTGATGTAACGTAGGCTTACTTGACTGGGTTTACTCGGTTGAGCACCTGTCACGCTTCCCAAGTTTGGCACATGACACTAATCCGCCAAGGTTAGTCTTTGTTCTTAATGGGTACTGTTGTGGTATACTCATACTATGCTTCGGTATATTTTTGTGCCGATCCAGGTACCTCTGAGCATGTCGGACATTAGATAGGGTTTGTGATCTGCTATGTAGACTTCAAGGTATACCAACCACTATGCTCGCAGGCCTCATAGTCACAATCTGATATTATCTTTACTATTGTTTATCATCATCTCAAACCAGTATTGTATTTAGAGATTCTAGTGTATTTCAGCATATCTTATGACCCTGTACTACCGGTTTTGGAGATTATATAACTATTGTCCCATTTTAGCGATGATATTTCTTTCATCAGTTAAATGTTTATTAGTTGAGATAGTTATTTTTATTAAAAGTTATCATGTGTTTGGCATACCTAGTCTAAGAGACTAGGCGCTATCACAATTCCTAAGGTGCGCTTTGGGGTCGTGACAAATTGGTATTAAAGCTCTATGTTCATAGGTGCTACGAGTCATAAGCAAGTTTATTAGAGTCTTGCCGATCAGTATAGAAACACATATGAGGACATGCACTACCACTCAGTTGAGCAGACACCCGCGCGCCCAACTGGAAAAGAGAGAGGTTGGGTCCCATGTAGAGGCCGAGAAGGGGAACGTTTTGCAACTAGAGCACCTGCTAGAGCAACGACTGAGGAGCCACCAATAGCTCCAGTTGGGGAGAAGGCACCTGAAACGCCTGCTACTATGTCTGGACTCCCCGAGACATTGGCACATTTCAAGACATTGGCACGTTGTCAGAGTATTCCATGAGGTTTAGCGAGTTGTCCCGCCATGCACCTACTTTGGTTTCTATAGTCAGTGATCGAGTCCATAGATTTACCAATGGGCTCAGTTATGGTCTTAGATTCAGTATGGCACGGGAGTTGGAGAATGATACTCTCTTTCAGTAGGTTGTAGAGATCTCTCGCAGATTATAGCGTATGTGAGGCCAGGAGAGGGAGGACAGGGAGGTTAGGAGGCCACAAGACTTTAGTGGAATTAGTGGTTCCCGCGCCGCGGTCATTGTAGAGGTTATATGGGTTGACTAATTTATTCTACATTTTAGGCTACTCGTAGTGCTACAGCTATTCCAAGGTCTCAGATCACCCATTATGAACAGTCACTTTCGAGTGCCCTCCTTCATAGGGTGCCTTCAGCGTCAGACTCTGTTTTAGCAGCCATGCCCGCATAGAGGTTGTTTTGAGTATGGAGATACTAGGCATATGGTCAGGGACTGTCCTAGACTTAAGAGTGGTGCACCTCCACAGTGTCTACATGTTCCACAAGTTTCATAGGCTATGGTTCTGCTTTAGTTGCTAATCCACATACACAACCAACTAGGGGTGGAGGTCAGGCGGGGAGAGGTCTTCCTAGAAGGGGAGGCCAGACTTGTTGCTATGCTGTTTCGGGTAGAACCGAGGTTGATGCATCAGATGATGTCATTACAGGTATTTTTCCGGTCTATCATAGAGATACATCAAATTAATTTGATATGAGTTCAATGTATTCATACGTGTCATGTTATTTGCATCATATTTGGATGTATCTCGTGATTCCTTGAGTACGCGTGTTTATGTGTATATGCATGTAGGAGATTCTATTGTGGTAGACCGTGTCTATAGATCATTTTTGGTCACTATCAGGGGTTATAAGACCAGGGCTAACCTTCACTACTCAATATGGTGGACTTTGACATGATATTCGGCATGGATTGGTGGTCTCCTTATCACGTTATTCTGGATTGTCACTCCAAGACTGGGACATTGGCTATGACGGGTTTGCCATAGTTGGAGTGGAGAGGTATATTGGATTATGTTCTTAGTATGGTGGTATATTTCCTGAAAGCACAAGTGATGGTTGAGAAGGGGTGCTTCGCATATCCGGCCTTTGTTAGGGATGCTAGTGTTGATACTCCTACTATTGAGTTAGTACCAATAGTGAGATATTTCCTAGATGTGTTTCCAGTAAACCTGTCAGGCATGCCACCCGATGGGGACATCGATTTTGGTATTGATTTGGTGTCGGGTGCTCAACCCATTTCTATTCTACCATATCACATGGCACTAGTAGAGTTGAATGAATTAAAGGAACAACTTCAGGAGTTGCTTGATATGGGTTTCATCCGATCGAGTGTCTCGCCTTGGGGTGTTAGAGTTCTAATTGTGAAGAAGAAGGACGACTCTATGAGGATGTGTATTGATTACAAGCAGCTGAACAAAGTTACAGTCAAGAAAAAGTAGCAACTACTACGCATTGATGATTTGTTTGATCCATTTCAGGGTGCTCGGGCATTTGCGAAGATTGACTTGAGGCCGTGATATCACCAGCTGAAGATGCAGGATTCAGACATTTTGAAGACGGCTTTTAGAACTCGATATGGTCACTATGAGTTTTTGTTGATGTCATTTGGGCTGACTAATGCCCTAGCAGCTTTCATGTAGTTGATGAACAGTATATTCCAAAATTATCTTTATGTTTTTGTCATTGATGAGATTTTGGTGTATTCTCACAATCATGAGGATCATGAGCAGTATTTGAGGATCGTGCTCCAGAGTTTGAGGGAGAATAAGCTATATGCTAAATTCTTCCAGTGCGAGTTTTGGCTTTATTAGTTGGTGTTCTCGGGTCACGTGTTGTCTAGTGTGGGGATCAAGGTGGATCCAAATATGATTGAGGCAGTTTAGAGTTGGACCAAACCGTCTTCAACTACAAAAATTCGGAGCTTCTTGTGTTTGGTAGGTTAGTGTCGACGTTTCATGGATGGTTTTTCATCCCTCGCAACTCCTTTAACTAGATTGACCCATGAGGGTGCTCCTTTAAGATGGCCTGATGAGTGTGATGTGAACTTTCAGAAGCTTTATACTGCATTGATTAATCCCCAATGTTGGTATATCCTACAGGTTCGACATCTTACACCGTATGTTGGCCTTCAGGCGTCGTTGATGCAAGACGGTCAAGTGATTGCCTACCCGTTCAGGCAGTTGAAGATTCATGACATATATTACTATGTGCATGATTTAGAGTTGGCATCCATTGTTCACACACTGAAATTTAGATGCACTATCTATACGACGTTCTATGTGAGGTCTATACCGACCATCGGAGTCTCCAATAGTTGTTCAAGTAGAAACACCTTAATTTGCGACAACAGAGATGGTTAGAGTTGCTGAGAGACTATGATATTACCATATTTTATCAACCAGGGAAGGGTAATATGCTGGCCGATGCATTGAGTAGGAAGGCTAAGAGCATGGGCAGTTTGGCATATTTACGTGTAGCAGAGAGGCTACTAGCCATGGATATTCTGGCTTTGGCCAATCAGTTTGTGACATTGGATGTTTAGAAGCCTAGCCAAGTTTTCACTTGTGTTGTGGCACAATCACCATTGTCAGAGCGTATCAAGGACCACCAGTTTGATGACCCTCACTTGATGGTGTTGAGGGACACGGTGCAGCGGGGTGGTTCTAAGGAGGTTATGATTGGTAATGATGGTGTTATGTGGCTTCACGGTTGGAGTTTTGTTCCAAATTTTGATGGGTTGAGAGATTTGATCCTTGAGAATGCTCACATCTCGCGCTATTCCATTCACCCAAGCATTACTAAGATGTGCCGAGACTTGAAATAGCACTATTGGTGGTGGAGAATGAAGAAAGATATTGTTGCTTATGCCTCTCAGTTTTTGAATTGCCAAGAGGTGAAGAATAACCATCACAACTCAGGAGGGTTGACTAAGCGATTAGAGATACCGGAGTGCAAGTGGGAGCACATTACTATGGATTTTGGGAAAAGCTTGCCACATACCATGAAGAAATATGACACAGTATGGGTTATTGTGGCCAAACTGACCAAGTTTGCACACCTCTTTCCGGTGTTGACTACCTACTTTTCAGAGCAGCAGGCTCGAATTTATATTCGGAAGATTGTTCATGTTCATGGTGTGACGGCGTCTATTATCTCCAATAGAGGCACATATTTAACACCGCACTTATGGAAAGCTGTGTAGTGTGAGTTAGGCATACAGATCAAGTTGAGCATGCCGTTTTAGCCACAGAAGAACAGGCAGTCCAAGCGCACTATTCAGATCTTGGAAGACATGCTACGTGCTTGTGTTATTGATTTCGGGGGTTTATGTGATCAGCTGTACCGCTCGAAGAGTTTTCCTACAACAACAGCTATCAATCGAGCACCTAGATGGATCCTTATTAGGCTATATATGAAAGGCAGGGCATTCTCCGATTGGATGGTTTGAGGCAGAGGAGGCTAGGTTGTTAGGCACTAATTTTGCTTGAGATGCTTTGAAGAAGGTGAAGATGATTTAGGATTGGATTCGCACGGCACGGTCCAGGCAGAAGAGTTATGTTGATCAGAGAGACTGTGATGTAGCATTCATGGTGGGTGAGAGGGATTTACTCAGAGTTTCACCCATGAAGGGTGTGATGAGGTTCTAAAAGAAGGGCAAGTTGAGCCCTCGCTGTATCAGCCCTTTTGAGATCCTTGAGAGAGTAGGTGAGGTGGCCTACAGACTTGAACTTCCACCCAACTTATCAGCAGTTCACTCGGTGTTACATGTTTTCATGCCACGAAAGTAATATGGTGATCCATCATATTTATTAGATTTTAGCTCAGTCTAATTGGACAAAGATTTGACTTATGTTGAGGAGTTGGTGGCTATCCCGGACAGAAAGAAGTTGAGGTTAAAGAACATTGCTTAAGTGAAAGTACAATGGAGATGTCAACCAATCGAGAAGGTGACTTGGGCGACCGAGCATGACATGCAGAGTCATAATCCCCAGGTTTATGGCACTTAAGGTATGTCTATATGCATGTTTGAGGAAGAACGTTTGTTTTAAGAGGGGGAGAATGTAGCGACCCGACCGGTTGTTTTGTGTAATTGAGCCATGTTTCCGCTTTTGAGTAGTTCTTGTATGGTTGGACTCATTATCAAATTTGTGTTCGGATTTCGTAAGTTGGGTCGGGTTCTAAGACGCGGGCGCGAGGTTGACTTTTTAAGTTGGCTTTGTGTTTTTTTTTTAAAGATTGCAACTTTATTGTTCGGAATAGCTTCCTATAGTTTGAATTTATGGTAGGAAATTATTTTAGCTAGACTCGAGCCGTTCAGAGTTGGATAATCGTGGGAAAGGCTAACTAGTGGGTTGAGTTAGCTTGTTTTGAGGTAAGTATCTTACCTAACTTTGTGTGGGGGAATTACCCCATAGGATTGGTGTTGTTTTGTGTTAATTGTTATATTGGAAGCGGTGTAGGTAAGGTGAGAAGTGAGTACACCTCCTAAATGTGGTAATTGACCGGTTTTATCTATGTAGATTCCTTTCATGCCTTTAATTGAGTTGCCATAATATGTTATATTCATCATCTTTAGTTTATCTTCACATGATTTACTTGTCATCGCAAATTGTTTTTACATGTTTAGTTGAAGTTATTGTCCTCTGTATTACTTATTCATTATATAACCAATGAGTCCCTTACTTGAAGTTTATATTTTTTGGAATATCTTATTGTTGAATTTGGTATTGAGTTATAAAGGCCGTAATTCATAGTGAGGTAAAGTTATAAATTGTTGAAATACCATTCTTGCGAAGTTATTCACTTTCGGTTGCCATTCTTGAGACTCTTGTGCATAATGTGGTTAAGCTATGTGCTATTTATTGTGGAAACACTATTATTGTTGACTTCTTTGGCAATTTGTGATATTGGGCACATGGGGTGCGATTTGTGATATATTGTGATATCGATACGCATGTGGTGGTATAAGGATTGGGGTAGAAATGCACAGTGAGATGTGGTGGGCTTGATACGCTTGTTGCTAGTAGGGGAATTACTTGAAGCCACGCGGTGTGATAAGGTGGGCTAAAACGTGGGAAGTTATTTAAAAAAAATGATTTTCAAAACTAAGTGCAAGGCTCCCGCGGTGGTATAAGGAATGATTGTGATTTGTTTTGTGATATGAGACTACGAGGCAGTACCTCGGTAGTGATGCTTGCTAATACCTTTCTATTATATTTCATTTTCCCTTTTTATAGATAATGTTGTATAGGGATGTTCAGTATACTCTTGTAGAGCTTGGGACTTGGTATCACCGAATTTTGGGAGTTTTTTTCTGTTGAGTTGCAGAGTTCTTTTATTTTAGTTATTGAGTTATTTGAAAGTTTTTATCATTTTCTCAGTTAAATTCTGCATGAATGTNCTTGTAGAGCTTGGGACTTGGTATCACCGAATTTTGGGAGTTTTTTTCTGTTGAGTTGCAGAGTTCTTTTATTTTAGTTATTGAGTTATTTGAAAGTTTTTATCATTTTCTCAGTTGAATTCTGCATGAATGTTAGTCTTACCTACTCGTAGAGACTAGGTGCTATCACTACATCTTAAGGAGGGAAATTGGGTTAGTGACAAGTTCGTATCATAGCCCTAGGTACATAGGTTTAACGAGTCACAAGAAGGTTTAATAGAATCTCAAGGATCGTAACATAGACTTTTGTACTTTTCTTCGAGAGGCTATGGAACTATTAGGAAACTTCACTTGTTTGATCCCTAATCGTGTGAATTTGTTGACTTCAGATTTTTAAATCTATGTCTTTCTATTCTCTCACAGATGGTGAGGAAATGCATCGCTGGATCCAATGATCAGATACACGCACCCCCTGCTAGAGCCACGAGAGACCGCGGTTGGGCCCGGGACCTGGGAGAGGCAAAGGAGAGGCATGTTGTGCAGCTAGAGAAACTGCCCGAGCTGCAACAGAGGAGCCACCGGTAGCTCCAGTTGTGAGGTCGGCATTTGCAGCGCTTGTTTCTACCTCTGCACTTCAGGAGACTCTCACCCAATTCTTAAGCATATTTGGTAATCTAGCTCAAGCGGGGTTGATTCCACTTGCAACGGCAACATCTTAGGCTGGGGTAAGAGCGCAGACTCCCACGGCCCGTACCCTAGAGCAGTGATTCCATGATGAACAGCTCCAAGAGGTTATACCAGTGCTGCCGGTTCTGCTAGTTCAACCCGAGGTTAGGGAAGCAACTTCTAAGAAGGAGCATCTCAGGATCTAGTGGTACAAAAAGTACCATCCTCCTACTTTTAGTGGCCTAGCTACAGAGGACGCACAAGGCTTTCTGGAGAAGTGCCACCGTATTCTCCATACCATGGGTATAGTGGAGACATGCGGGGTTGCTTTCACTACTTTCCAACTATCAGGACCAGCATAATAGTGGTGACGGGTTCGGGAGGAGGGTAGCCTAACCGAGGTAGCTTCACTCACATGGGCTCAGCGTTTATAGATGTTATTGAGAGAGTTTGTTCTTCGCAGTCTTTGGAATGCATGGTGCAAGCAGTTTGAGCAGTTGAGCCAGTGTGCTATGATCATATCAAAGTATGTTCTCAAGTTCAGTGAGTTGTCCAGATATGCACCTGCTTTGGTTTACACAATTAGAGATCAAGTCTGTGGATTTATCAAGGGGATCAACTATGATATTAGATTAAGCATGGCTCGAGAGTTGGAGACTGACACTCCAGACCAGTTGATGGAAGATATCACACAGAGATTGGAGGATTTGTAGGGCCGGGAGACAAAGGACAGGGAGGCCAGAAGGCCTCAAGATTCTGGTAGATATAGTGGTGTTCGTGCCCTAGATGCAGCCCGTCGTGGTAGAAGCTATGTGAGCCATCAAGTATATTCAGCATTTCCATCTTCCAGTGGTATTCCAGCTACTCCCAGGTCTCAAGGTGCCTATTATGCAATGCCACTGTCTAGTTCAACTCCAGCATAAGGTGCTTTCAGCGGTTAGTCCAGCTGACCAGGCACGAGCCAGTTTCAGCAGTTACGTCCTCCTAGAGCTTGTCTTGAGTGTGGTGATACTCGTCATATGGTGAGGGACTGCCCCAGACTCAATATGAGTGCACCTCCACATACTACTCAAGCTCCACTTATTCCACAAGGTCCCCATACTTCTCAGGGAGTGGTTATCGCACCAGTTGCCACTCCACCTGCTCAGCAAGCTAGGGGTGGAGGTCAGATGGCTAGGGTCGCCCTTGAGGGGGAGGCCAGGATAGATGTTATGCTTTCCCAAGTAGGACGGAGGTGGTTGTATCAGACTCAGTTATCAGAGGTATAGTTCTGGTTGTCATAGAGATTCATCAGTCTTATTTGATCTAGGCTCCATTTATCCATATGTATCATCTTACATTGCTCTGTATTTGTGTATATCACGTGATTCTTTTAGTTTTCCTATCTATTTGCCCATGCCTGTGGGAGATTCCATTGTTGTTGACTGTATGTATCAGTCATTGTTAGTTGTTCTAGGCGTGTTTCAGACCAGAGTTGATCTATTGTTTCTCAGTATGGTAGACTTTGATGTTATTTTAGGCATGGACTAGTTGTTGCCTTATCATGTTATTCTTGATTGTCATGCCAATGCTTTGACATTGGCTATGCCATGTTTGTTTTTGTTGGAGGGGAGGGGTACTTAGGATTATGTGCCTAATAGGGTGGTGTCTTTCCTTAAGGCACAACAGATGGTGGGGAAAGAGTGTGATGCATAAATAGCCTTTGAGAGAGATGTCAATGTTGATACTCCTACCGTTGAGTCAGTTCCGGTAGTGAGAGACTATCCAGATGTATTTCCGCCAGATCTTCTGGGCATGCCTATAAGTCCCCGTAAAATTTTGCAAAGGCATTTAAGGTTTCTATCACGACACAAACCAATGGGCAACGACGGGCATCGGGTGCCTTACTCAATCGAGTACCAACGTAATAGATACTCAAAACATAGGTAAATGAACCAAAAAGGCTGTCATGAGACAACTAGAATAAAGCATGAGGGAATACTCGACATAGGATGACCCAACATGATATACCGACTTATACATATGATGTACGGGCCTATAAGGCCGGCACGATCCTTTATATACTCCAAACATAGGCTGACAAGGCCATACAAGTATCCATATACATGAAATCTATCTACAAGCCTCAAAGAGTAGATAAATACCATAAAGGTCGGGACAGGGCCCCTCCATACCAATTAATACATGTCCAAATCATATTGACCAAATAAGTAACTACGGAGCAAATGGAGCGCACCAACACCTTTCGCCGAGCTGATAGACTACTTGGAGGACTTTCAACCTGTCTATCGGAACCTACATCATGAAACACAGCGTCCCCAGGCAAAAGGAACATCAGTACAAATAAAGTACCGAGTATGTAAGGCAGGAAAATCCATATACAATAGACATGAAAGGAACACGGAGTAAAGGACTCAAACTGTAAGTCTGAATAGCTCTGTAAATCATGAAACATTTATAATGTCATGCATATGTATATAAATATCATACCATGCATAGGTATATGCGTACATAACATCATCAAGCCTCTGAGGGTATCCCATCATATCATCTCGCACACTATAGGCAAAATCATCAAGGTATACCAGCTGATCAGGTGGCGCTGCGTATATAACGCCATAACCTTTCCCCATATCTCATATACATATAATATACGCATATATAACACCATCTAGTCATGGGTCAATGTACAAGTATAAATGAATGAAATTCATAAGAAGTATGTTAACAAGATTTCCCGGAATGTCATAAGATCAATATGCCTTCGGATAAACTTTATCAACTACGTATTTTTCTGAGACCCATGAACAGCAGATATAATAATAAGACACATGGGAATTCAAGAACATAGGCACCCCTAGTGCTTCTATGAATGGAGACATTTATGAAAGTTGTGCATTTTCTCATTTCGTTTATATTATATGGATCATGCCAAAAGGAAAGAAGGGATAGCCTTAACATACCAGAGCCGATTCTTTTGAGAATCCTTCTAACACACGTCAATCGCTACAAAACATGTAGCGGCGAGATCGAAATAGGGGAAAATCCGTATGATATTCTTGAGAAGGGTTGTATCATACTCCCTTTAGAATTGCAATCTCACACTGCTATAGTATTATATAGTTTCATACAAACTCTTGTTTGAGATTTCACCCGTTGCTTAGCAGCTTAAGCATCTCACTTAACAATGTAGGGAAAATATCTTATAATTGTGGGTTCATAAGAACTTTTGGTAAGTATAAACATTTCCCTTTAATGATATATGTAGGTGTCTTTATCATAGGTATGGGTCCCACTTTATGGATTACTTTTGCCCAAAAATCCCCTAATTACCTAAACCAAGATTCACCATATGGCTTGATTAAGAATGTCACTTGGCCATGTTGAGAGGCCCTTTAGGCTTATCCACAATTTCCTAATTAGCTTGTTTATCTCCCACAAAACCAATAATTAACCAATTACCCACATAATTAATAATTATCTCAAATTACTTAAAATACTAATCACCTTTAACACACATTATATACCTTACTATCATGGTCATGTGGTATAGTACTAGTCCATAGATACGGGGTATTATAGCTTGGACTGTATTTTATCTCAAAATGTCAAACTTCGAGGGAACTCATTTTCTTCGATTCGCTTACCCTCTCACCTTCACGAATTTACTTATCACTTGTTTGAAATAGCATAATACTTATAACCTCAAAATAATCTTGTCCTTGAACTAATATCAATTATCTTATGACAAATCCAACGTACAATACTACGGGGTCTAACATCGTCGTAATATTGTAGATGTAACATCAGCGTAATACTACGAGGTGTAATCTCATTCCCCCCTTTGGAACATTCGTCCTCGAATGTTGACTGATGCACTTATCATTTTCATAACCTATGTCTTCCAAATACTTTCGTACTCTTCTTACCATCTAGGCAACTGTTCTGTTAATAAATCCAAAGGCTAGGGCATTCTCCCCTTTAGGCCTCTTTCTCACACCACGACCTGTGGTCGGAATTCTTCCAATCTCGTAACTATTGGTACCTTCTATCATGCAGCCTATAAGACTTTGCCTTTATATGTGCACCTATGAGACTCTTCTCTCCTTTTTCCTACAGCTTTTAGCCAATCGCTAGGCCTCACTTTATGAAGATATACAGAATTATGACAAGCTGTCCCTCTGGGCATCTATAGGTGTACTCAAATTCTTCGCTCGGTACTTCGTTGAACTTATGACTATTGCTATATCTTGTTTCATAGCATTGCTTATCTATCCTTATGGATTTACTACATATAGGTAGGTCATACTATACCCTAACTTTTACTTTGATTTATTATTACCGAGGTCTAATACCCAACTCCAGGTCACACTCTCGCTGCTTATGATATATGTATAAATCTAAGTCCTTTAATGCTTCCTTATTACTATTCATCTAAATAATGGAATCCTTATCTCCTCTCATACGTTGGAACTTTATCCATCTATCGTTGATTAACCTTAATGTTGATCTATAATCTACCGCTGATAACTTGCAACCTCTTACGTAATGCATTGTTACAAAGGCTTACGTCTCATTGGGGAATATCTGAAGTGACTTTCCTAATCCACCTAGGGGCGATACTATACTTCAATAACCATATTTATAGCATCCCAA
>AWOL01S0003357.1:38248-80695 GCA_000715115.1 Nicotiana otophora
GATTTTAGCTATGTAGATTCATTTCATGCCTTTAATTGAGTTTCCATAATATGTTATATTCATCATCTTTAGTCTATATTCACATGCTTTACTTGTCATTATTAATAATTATCTTTACTGACAAAAGTGGGTTGCTCTGGTGGTGAGCACCCTCCACTTCCAACCAAGAGGTTTGTGAGTTTGAGTCACCCCAAGAGCAAGGTGGGGAGTTATTGGAGAGAGGGAGCCGAGGGTCTATCGAAAACAGCCGCTCTACCCCAAGGTATGGGTAAGGTCTGCGTACACACTACCCTCTCTAGACCCCACTAGTGGGATTATACTGGGTTGTTGTTGTTGTTGTTGTTGTTGTTAATAATTGTCTTAACTCTTACTTACTAATTGTCATTACATGTTTAGTTGAAGTTTTTGTTTCTCTAGCACTTTGCCTCACTATGAATTACGGCCTTTATAAGTCAATACCAAGTTCAACAATAAGATATTCCATGAAATAGGAGAACTGTTGGTTGCTATTGTTGAGACTCTTGTGCATATTGTGGTTGAGCCATGGGCTATTTATTATGGAAACACTAGTATTGTTAACTGCTTCGGCAAGTTGTGATGTTAGGCACTTAAGGTGCGATTTTTGATACGTTGTGATATTGATACGCATGCGGTGGTATAGGGAATGGGGTAGAAATACATGCGGTGAGATAAGGTGGCTTTGATACACTTGTTGCTAGTAGGGAAACTAATCGAAGCCACGCGGTGTGATATGGAAGGCTAAAACGCGGGAAGCTATTTCGAAAAAACTGATTTTCAAAACTAAACGCAAGGCTCCCGCAGTGATATAAGGAAAGATTACGACTTGTTTTGTGATATGAGACTATGAGGCAGTACCTCGGTAGCGATGCTTGAAATTACCTTTTTTATTACATCACTTGTGTTTTGGTTGCTTTGTTTCCGTAGCATATTATTCCTTGTTTACTTTCGTGATGCCTTAATTGCCTTAGTTCAATGTAGCTATTCTTGGTATATTTTATTCATTGTTTCATTTCCGTTGTTTATCATTATCACACTATCATATACATGTTCAATTTTCTTATTTATTCTAGTAGGGTGTTGACCTGACCTCGTCACTAATCTAACGAGGTTAGGCTTGACACTTACTGGGTACCGTTGTGGTATGCTCATGCTTCACATCGTTTTATGCAGATCCAGGTACCTCTTACCAGCCTAGGCACCAGTGAGTTGAGCTCGGATTTGGAGACTTCAAGGTATACCTGCCGGTGTCCGCAGGCCTCGGTGTCACCCTCTATCTAGTTCTATTTGATTTTCCCTTTTTATAGATATTGTTGTATAAGGATATTCAGTATACTCTTGTAGAGTTTTTCACTTCATATCACTAGATTTTGAGAGTTTTGTTCTGTTAAGTTGCAGAGTTCTTTTACACTAGTTTTTGAGGTATATTAAAGTTTTTATCATTTTTTCAGTTACATTCTGCATGTATATTAGGCTTACCTAGTCTTAAAGACTAGGTTCCATCACGATATCATGCGGGGGGAAATTGGGGTCGTGACAATCTCGAAGGAGAAAACCAGACATCAGATATCTGCCATGCCAAAACATGATGAAATGGTCTGAAATATATCCGAAACACACCCGAAGCCTACGAGACCCTGTCCAATCACGCTAAACAATCCCAAAACATAACACGAACCTACTCGAGGCGAAACATATCAAACCAACCTGAAATGAACCTAATGTTTGCATGCAAGTCCAAAATAATAGAACAAACCTATTCCGACTCCCGAAACCAAACTCTACGCACAATAACAACAAAGTCAACTCTTGGTCAAACATATCATCCTTCCAAACTTTCAACTTTCCAACATTCGTCCAAAAGCACCAAATCAACCCACGAACCTCCAAATACAAATCCGGACATACGCCTATGTCCAAAATCATCATACAAAGTTATTGGAATCATCAAAACACCATTCCAAGGTCTTCTGCACAAAAGTCAAACTCCAGTCAACTCTTTCAATTTAAGCTTCCATCTTTGGGACTAAGTGTCCTAATTTACTCCAAGACCTTCCCAAAATAGATCCAACCACCCCGACGCATTACATAGAAACAAATAAACATAGAAGAGATAATAAATAGGGGAATGAGGTAATAATATACAAAATAATCGGCCGAGTCATTATATATATATATATGTGTGTGTGTGTGTGTGTGTGTGTATGTGTGTGTATGTGTGTCGGGTTACGTGCTGTAACAATATTAGTATTATATAAGTGGATCTGGTTATGTGTTGCAGTAAAGAAGTTATGTTATGGTTATTCTTGGTTGTTGGTTTCCGTTGCCATATTGTGTTGTGAAACTGAGTAGTGATAATATTCTGGGGCCCTCTATTATATATTTCTTATTTCGGGAATCATGTTCTTTAGATGTTTCCCTATTTCGTTGTTCTGTTTCTGCTCATATCCGTACATATTCGTAGTGAGTATCTTGGCATACCCTCGTCACTACTTCGTCGAGGTTAGGCTCGGCACTTATAGAGTATATGGGGTGGATTGAACTTATACTATACTCCTGCACTTCGTGTGTAGATCCTAGAGTTGGTCCCAGCAGTGCGTAGCAGAGATTACTCAGACTGGTTTTATCAGGAGACATGTGGTAGAGCTGCAGAGCGTTCGCAGACCCTGAAGTCCCCTTCCTATTTATGTTACTATTCATATCGTTTTAGACAATTCTATTTCATTTCAAACTCTGTTTGTTGTATTCTAAAAGCTCATGTACTTGTGACACCAGTTTCTAAGAGCAGACTAGACAGTGTTTGTTACAAATTAATATATTACAACGTATTTCAGTCTTAATTTCTTAATATTTTTCTTTTAAATTTTGAAATCGATTAACTGTTGAGCTAATCTTGGCTTGCCTCGTAAGCGTATGTTAGGCACCATCACAGTCTTGCAGTTGGAATTCTGGGTCGTGAAATTTGTAAGGCTTTTTTAAATATATACTTTTATGTTCTAATTTTCAAAAGCCACCATAATTCTTTTATTCTTTTTTGAAAAGGAAAAATGATTGAAAATAAAGTAAACAATAGGCACTTGTTAGTTAGAAATTAGTTTGAACATTAGATACTAATATAAAGGATCATATCTTTACAAGTAAATTTAATATTTTTGTGCAATTATTTTATATGTAAAGTATTTAAATTATTTAAAAAGGTATTCTGGTAATTTTACTTTTGACTGAAGGGCTTCCCATGTATATTATAATATAGATAAGTTCGGTAAACTAAGAAGTTTTTAGTCCGCTTCAATATGCAAAATAAGAAGCTGGTAGACAATTTCAATATGTTCCACACAAAAATTTTAAGAAGAAAATATATTGTTACTAAATCAAATAGAAGGATTTATAGCACCTAGTAAATAAATCGAACAATATCTTTTTGCCCTTCAAACAATAAACTTTATTAGACAAAATTAAAATTTAGTTATTTTATATTTAGGACTTTAAAATTAACTTATATTTTGAGTTTTAAATCTTTCCTTGTTTGAACTATGTATGAAGTCCTAAATATTTAGGAGTATGAATTCAATTAAGATTTTTTCTTGTATTAACTCTTTCCCGATTTGAACTATATAATATAAATATAACATATATCTTCCATTTTATTTCTCCTAAAGTAAACAAAATACCTCACGTTTACAAAAATTATGTATGTTTTACTTTAGTATTAATTAGTTCTACGAGTTGAGAAGTCGTTAAATCCAGAATTGGTTGAAGCAAACTTTTTTTCTAACGATCAGGCCGTCGTTTTGTGTATTATAGTTCTGTTCCCCTATATTAGGTTTCTCGTATGTGTATTTATTATTTTATGACTTGCGGGTTCCTTATTATGTACCACCAATGTCTAGCGCACCCCTACTCAGGGTGCTTTCAGTGGTCAATCTAGCCGATCAGGCCCGAGCCAGCCACAACAACCACGTCCCATGAGAGCTTGTTTTGGGTGTGGTGACACTCGTCATATGGTGAGGTATTGCGCTAGACATAGGAGGGGTGCACCTCCACAGGCTACTCAGGCACCACGTGCTCCACCGGGTCCTCAACCTATGGGTACAATAGTAACTCCCACTCCACCTGCTCAGCCAACTCGAGGTGGAGGTCGGGCTGGTAGAGGTCACCCTAGAAGGGGAGGCTAGGCCAGATATTATGCTCTTCCTGCTCATACAGAGGCAGTTGCATCTGACTTTGTCATTACAAGTATTGTTCCTCTCTGTCATAGAGATGCATCTGTCTTATTTGATCCAGGCTCCACTTATTCCTATGTGTCATCTTNGTCTGTGGGAGATTCTATTGTTGTTGACCGTGTGTATCAGTCGTGTTTTGTTTTTCTTAGTGGTTTTGAGACCAGAGCCGATTTATTAGTGCTCAATAAGATAGACGTTGATATTATTTTGGGCATGGACTGGTTGTCGCCCCACTATAGTATTATTGATTGTCACGCCAAGACCGTGATGCTAGATATTCTAGGATTGCCACGGTTAGAGTGGAGAGGTACGTTAGATTATACCGCTAGCCGAGCTATTTCATTTCAAAAGGCTCAGCGAATGGTTGGGAAGGGGTGTGACATGTATTTAGCTTATGTGCGAGATATCAGTATTGATACCCCACCATTGAGTCAGTTATGGCAGTGGGGGATTATCCAGATGTGTTTCTAACGGATCTTCCAGTCATGCCGCCCAAAAAGGATATCGACTTTGGTATTGATTTGTTACCGGGCACTCAGCCCATCTCTATTCCTCCATATCGTATGGCCCCACCAGAGTTGAAATCATTAAAGGAGCATTTAAAGAATTTGGTTGATAAGGGCTTCATTCGGCCCAGTGTGTCGCCTTGTGGTGCCCCAGTCGTGTTTGTGAAGAAAAAGCATGGTTCAGTGCACATGTACATTGGTTAACGCGAGTTGAACAAAGTTACAGTGAATAACATGTATCCATTGCCTTGTATTGAATACTTATTTGATAAGTTACATGGTGCCAGGGGTTTTTTCAAGATTGATTTGCATTCAGGCTATCATCAGTTGAAGATTCGGGAGCCGGATATGATGAAGACTGCTTTTAGGACTCGGTATGGTGAGTACGAGTGTCTTGTGATGTCATTTGGGCTAACCAGCAACATTCATGCACTTGATGCACAGTGTATTCCTTCCCTATCTTGACTCATTCGTCATTGTGTTTGTTGACGACATTCTGGTGTTCTCCTGGAGTCGGGAGGATCATGAGCAGCACCTGAGGACTGTGCTCCAGACCATGAGAGAAAAGAAGTTATATGCAAAGCTTTCTAAGTGTGAGTTCCGGTTAGATTCAGTTGCATTTTTGGGTCATGTAGGGTCAAGTCAAGGGATCAAGGTGGATCCCGAAGAAGGTTGAAGCAGTGCATAGTTGGCCCAGGCCATCCTCAGCTATGGAGATCCGGAGTTTTCTTGGTGTCGCAGGGTATTACCATCAATTTGTAGAGGGTTTGTCACGCCCTAAACTTGGGGAGCACGACCGGCGCTCAACCAAGTAAACCCAGCCGAGCAAGCCTGTTAGATTTTCTTTTCCCCAAAACTCATCGATGCATAAAGATAATACATATTTTCGTTAATTAGACAATAAGGTGATCATGTCTGCATTACCAATTTCTTACCATAAGTTACTTCATTTTAAAGTCTCAATTTCATACGCATTTTTCATAGTCTGATGTGAGAATAGTAATTCAAACACAACATAACGAGTTTGACTTTCCCAGCACCAATACACAACCCACACTATGTCTCTGGAGCCTGTATAGATAAAGAAGAGTACTATGATAAAGCCGGCAACAAGGCCCCGACTATACCTTAAACACAATACACAAGGAATAAAAGATACATGACCACGGAATGAAGTAGGGACCCACCAAGTCAGTTGGGAAGAGGGTGTACCGCTGTCACTGATCAATGTCTCCTGCTGTGGAACCACCTGCATCCATTAAAGATGCAGCGCCCCAGGAAAAAAAGACGTTAGTACAGTCGAATAACACTAGTATGTATAACTAAACACCCTCTCAATAGAATGAATAATATTACAAGGAGGAACAATTATAAAATCAATGGAAGCCTCGAACAATACCAAAACATCAAGTTAAGAATCACATAAGGGTTCACGTAAACTTCCATATCTTCAGGTTGGAGATTCTTAGTACCGATATACCATCGTTCACAATACCATTATTCATAATGCCAATATGTACAATACCAATATTCACAATACCAATACCACCGTACTCTTAGCATGGAGTCCGATCACGACCCGATCAGCTAGTCTATCTCATTAGAGACATCAACCACAATCACTCTCAATATTAATACCACAGTACCTTTAACACGGAGTCCGATCACGACTCGGTCGGCTAGGCTATCTTATTAGAGATGTCGAACACAATCACAATTTAAATTATAATTTGCAGCACAATCACCACCATGTGTGCGGCATGGTGTCCAATAACGACCCAATCAGCTAGGCTATCTTATTCGAGGCATCAACCTTTTTATATCAATGATCACATTTCATACTTCTTTCGCATCTTTTCATTTCATTGGCACTAGTGGCCACAATTATAAAAACATACTTGGCACGTTGGCCGTATATAATGTTTCACGCTCACCTTTTCAATTTCAAACATCATCATCATTAGCAGCAACAAATACAATTCAATTCAAGGTTTGTAGTACACATATGAGCAATTAAGAGTCTTTGGGACATAGAGATATTTCACTACATTTGGCATAATAGCCTTCGTTTGAACTTGACTTGAAGTCAAAACATTATTAATGCACATCCCAAAATTTGAGCAAACCTTTAATTGATAATATAACATGAATAAAGCATTTGGGATACTTATTGAACATATATCTTTCAACACAAACTTACTCGAAATAGCCAGTTTATAATGAACCACTCGGGTCTTACATAAATTACATGAATATCGTGGGATTCAATTCTAAGAGAAGAGTTTAGCCAACATACCTCACTTGAGCTTCCTTACACTCTAAAATGTTCCAGAAATCTTAGCAACTTCAATATATTTTAGAAATATAACAAGTTGAACCAAAATCAGGAAGTTCATCATGCTTCTAGCTAATGTGAGCATTTTATCAAACACTAGGTGTGCTTTAAGGTTTCAACTTTCTTTTATGGAGGATTCCATCATCCCACAAACCATTCTTTACCATGTTTAGCTCAACAATCACCCTACACCCCTTGATAATGCATACATGCAAAATAACCAACTTTCATACCCAAGAATTGTCTTGTTAATTACCCATCTTTAGATAAATTTCGAAATTAGGGGTTAGGGTGTAGAATCTTACCTCTAGGATGAAGACCTGGTGAGTTTTCCTTGTTAATCTTCCAAGATTTGAGTTATAATTGAAGAACAATTGTTGAGGAACACCTACGCACTCTAGGGCACTCTCTCTTACTCTAAAATGTCAGATTTTGGTCAAAGATGGTAAAAATCACCTATTTAACGAAGTTGGGTCGGGTTGTAAAAACCCAAAAATGAAACTCCGGAATAGGGTCTGCGATCACATATGCGATCGCATAATTGATATGCGGTCCGTATATCGGCCTGCAAAATTGTTCTGCGGTCTCATAATGCACCGCAAGATAGGTCTGCGGTCGCATAATGCACCGCAGAACAGGTCTACGTTCGTATAATGCACCGCAGACTTCCTCCAAATCTACCTCGCCTCTGCTTCACTCTACGACCATTATGCGGTCCGCAGAGTGATTCTTCGACCGCATAATGGGCCGCAGAAATGCCCTCTTCTGCCAAAAATGTTTCTTTACTCCCTAGTGCATTGTTCAACCCAAAATGTTCAAGCCACGATGAATTTCTATAATCCTTAACACGTAAAACCAATTCGGTACCACGAAACATTATATTTCTTTTGCGAAATTTTTACGGGGCCTTACAGGGTATCATATCTATCGCAGCACCTATGACCAGGTTGACCCATAAGGGTGCTCTATTCAGGTGGACAGAGGAGTGTGAGGAGAGTTTTTAAAAGCTCAAGACAGCTTTGACTACAGCCCTAGTGTTGGTATTTCCTACAAGTTCGGGGTCTTATACTGTATACTGTGATGCACCGTGTATTGGTCTCAGCGCGGTGTTGATGCAGGATGATAGGGTTATTGCCTACGTGTCTAGATAGATGAAGGGATATGAGAAGAACTATCATGTTTAGGACCTTGAGTTAGAAGCTTTTGTTCATGCCTTGATGATTTGGCGGAACTATGTGTACGATGTCCCTTGTGTGATATACACCGATCACCGGAGTTTGTAGCATATGTTCAAACAGAAGGATCTTAACTTATGTTAGCAGAGGTGGTTAGAGCTGCTTAAGGATTATGACATCACTATTCTATACCACCCCGGGAAGTCCAATGTGGTGGCCGATGCCTTCAGTCACAGGGCGGAGAGTTTGGGCAGCTTAGCATATCTACCAGCAACAGAGACGTCATTTGCATTAGATGTTCAAGCTTTGGCTAACCTGTTTGTTAGATTGGATGTTTCTGAGCCGAGTCGAGTTTTGGCTTGTGTGGTTTCTTAGTCTTCTCTTTATGATCGTATCAAGGAGTGTCAGTATGATGACCTCATTTGCTTGTCCTTAAGGACATGGTTCAGCACGGTTATGCCAATGAGGTCACTATTGGGGATGACGGTGCATTGAGGATGCATGGTAGGCTATGTGTGCCCAATATAGATGGTTTGTATGAGTTGATTCTCCAAGAGGCTCATAGTTCGCGGTACTCTATTTATCCAGGTGCCGCAAAGATGTATCAGGACTTGAGGCAGCATTATTGTTGGAGGAGAATGAAGAAGGACATAGTAGAGTATGTAGCTCGGTGCCTAAATTGTCAGCAGGTGAAGTATGAGCATCGGTGGCCAGGTGGATTGCTTCAGAAGAAAGAGATTCCAGAGTGGAAATGGGAGCAAATAACTATGGATTTTGTTGTTCGGTCTCATAGACTCAGAAGACGTTCGATGTAGTTTGGGTGATTGTGGATAGATTGACCAAGTCATCTCATTTCATTCCAGTGATGACTACTTATTCTTTTGAGCAGCTGGCTCGAGTTTATATCAGCGAGATCATGAGGCTTCATGGGATGCTGGTATCTATCATCTTTGACCAGGGTATGCAGTTTACATCGCGTTTCTGGATGGTCATAAAACATGAGTTGGGTACTCGATTTAAGTTAAGCACAACATTTCACCCTCAGACGGACGGACAAATACTGGAGGATATGCACCGTTCATGTATGATGGAATTTGGGCGTTCTTGGGATCAATATTTTTCACTTGCAAAGTTTGCCTACAACAACAGTTATTAGTCGAGCATTCAGATGGCGCCGTATGAGGCTTTGTATGCTAGACATGTGTCGGTCTCCAGTGGGTTGGTTCGATCCGAGTGAGGCTAGGCTAGTGGATACAGACTTGGTTCAGGATGCTTTGGAGAAGGTTAAGGTGATTCAGGATCGACTTCATACATCCCAGTCCAGATAGAAGAGTTATGCGGATCAGAAGGTTCATGATGTTGCATTCATTATTGGGGAGCGGGTCTTGCTCCGGGTTTTGCCCATGAAGAGTGTTATGAGGTTCGGGAAGAAGGGTAAGATGATCCCTAGGTATATCGGGCATTTTTGATTCTTTGAAAAGCTAGAGAGGTGGCTTAAAGACTTGCAGTACCACATAGTCTAACTGCGGTTCATCCAATATTCCATGTTTCTATGCTCTGAAAATATTAGAGCGATCCGTCCCATATGTTGGATTTCAGCTCAGTCCAATTGGACAAGGATTTGTCCTATGCTGAGGACTCGATGGCCATTTTGGACAAATAGCTTCGAAAGTTGTGGTCAAAGAATATTTCTTCAGTGATGGTTTAGTGGAGGGGCCATCCAGTCGAGGAGGCAACTTGGGAGACCGAGCATGATATGCGCATCCGTTATACTCATCTTTTCACCACCTCAGGTATGTCTCTACGCTCGTTCGAGGACGAACGATTGTTTTAAGATAGGGAGGATGTAAAGACCAGGCCAGTCATTTTGAGAGAATGAGCCCCGATCTCCTATTTATTGTCCCCTCTGCTTCATTTTAAGCTTTCATGATTTTCCGAGGTTCTTTGTGTCGGGATCGGGAAAGTTTCGAAGTGGAATGGGACACATAGTCCCTAACTGTGAAGTTTGAGTTGTAAGAGTTGACCATAGTTTGACTTGTATGAAGACAACTTCGAAATAGAGTTTTGTTGGTTCCAATAGCTCTGTATGTTGATTTTGGTATTAGGATCGCATCCGAATGTTTATTTGGAGGTCCGTAGGTCATTTCGGCGTTAGTATATGAAAGTTGGAAATTTGAGGATTTTTGGAAAGTTTGTCCGGGAGTGGACTTTTTGATATCGGGTCAAATTCTGATTCCGGAAGTTGAAGTAGATCCATAATTTCAAATGTGACTTGTGTGCAAACTTTGGGATCCATCAGACGTGATTTGATAGGTTTCGACGTCGTGTGTAGAAATCAGATATTTTTAGTTTCAATAGGCTTGAATTGAGGTACGGTTCATGATTGTGATGTTGTTTGATGTGATTTGAGGGCTCGACTAGGTTCGAACGGGTCCCGAGGGCCTAGGATGTGATTTGGACTTGAATCCAGAACAAAATTTTACTTGGTGCACAGCTGAAGCATTGATGTGTCTGGTGCAATCGCACCTGCGCATTTTGGGCCCGCAGGTTCGGCACCACAAAAGCGAAAAAATGAGCGCAGACGCAAAAAGGCTTGGGAGGTCTATTGATCGTAGAAGAGGACAAGGTCCGCAGGAGCACGTGCGTTGAAGCGCTCCTTGGCCGCAGGAGCGGAATCAGAGATGCGCATTTGGGTCCGCAGAAGCGGGCGTGCCTACGCTAAGTGATTACCGCACATGCGATGGAAATTCCGCAGGTGTGCAGCCGCAGATGCAGTTGTGGGTTTGCAGGTGCAATTTCATTGGGCAGAAAAAGGCCAATTCCGAGGGTTTAATTTCATTCTCCATTTTTGAACCGAAAGAGCCCGGATTGAGGGAAAATTTCGAGTAATTTTCAGAGGAAACATTTGGGTAAGGATTCTTGACTTGTTTTTGTTTACTTTCCACTAAGATATCATTTATTCTTCATCTAATTAAGGTTTTGGGTTGAGACATTTGTCAAAAAAGGTGGAGAAATCTTTAGGCCGAATTTTGAGGTTTTGATCCAGCTGTTTTTATCGGATTTGAGAAATTTTGGTATGGGTGAACTGGTTGTTGAACGGGTGTTCGAATTTTGTGACTTTTACCCGATTCCGAGACGTGGGCTCGGGTTGACTTTTTGGGCAATTTTCTAATTTCTTGTTAAAGTCTTGATTTCATTAATTGTATTAGTTTCTTATAGTTATATTCATGGTATGAAATTGCTTTTGGCTAGATTTGGGCCATTCGGAGTCGGAAATCGAGGAAAAGGCATTCTTACTGACTGATTGAGCTTGGCTTGAGGTAAGTGACTTGTCTAACCTTGTGCGGAGGAAATCCCCTTTGGATTTGTTACTATTTTAACAATTTGTGATATGTGAGTGCCATATACGTGAGGTGACGAGTGCGTATACAAGATATATTTTAATGATTTATTCTACCATGTGTAGTTATCATGTTTATCCTAATATTGCCTGTCTACGTTTCTAAATACTTATTTGAAATATGTGCAATATGCTTAGTTGAATTCATGTTTCCTTGATACTGTATTTAGTCTTAAACTATATAACTCCTTGCTGTGAATTTGTTGTTCCATTGGTTACTAGTTGTGTATTTACTTTTGGGACTACAAGGCAGTACCTTGGGAGCTCCCCTGTTACATATTTACTTTTGGGATTATGAGGTGGTACCTCGGGAGCTCCCATGTTGCATATTTACTTTTGGGACTATGAGGCGGTACCTCGGGAGCTCTCCTATTGCATATTTACTTTTGGGACTATGAGGCACTATCTTGGGAGCTCCCTTGCTGCATAGTTTCTTTTGGGACTACGAGGCAGTATCTCGGGAACGCCCCTATTGTTTATACAAATGTGTTGTATTGTTACCCTTCTTTAATTTTGCATTGTTAAACTCTCAGCCTTCATATTATATTACTATATATTCTGCCTTGTTTTCTTTTTATTCCATTAGGGTACTGACCGACCTCGTCACTACTCTATCGAGGTTAGGCTTGGTACTTACTGGGTACCATTGTGGTGTACTCATACTACGCTTCTGTACATGTTTTATGTGTTGACCCAGGTACATCCTATCCGCCCCGATATCAGTAGAGAGCGTGTTGTTGATTGGAGACTTCAAGGTATGTCTGCCAGCGTCTGCAGACCTCGGAGCCCCCCCCCCCCCCCCCAACCTTATCCTTTTATGTTGCTCTTTCTATTTTTCTTAGATATTGATGTATAGAGACAGCTAGTACATTCCTTAGAGCTTGTGGCTCATGACTACCGGGTTTTGGGCGTTGATTATTCTTTGAGTTGAACTTTTGCTTGTACATGTTGAGCGGCAGTTTTCAGATATATATATATATATATATTGAAGTTCAGTCGTTATTCAATTATTATTTTAAGTATTTCCGAAATTGTTAGGCTTACCTAGTCTTAGAGACTAGGTGCCGTCACGACATCTTACGGAGCGGAAATTCGGGTTGTGACATTTAAATATATTACATGATTAGTTATGAGATTTAACCTATAATCCAAGGAATTTGAGTAAGCAATTTGGGCGATTTTGTATTTGTTTTGAAAAATAAAAATTTGTGATTTGAGAGTCGAATCCGACTCGGATCCGACTCGGATTGGAAACAAAAACATATATATGGACTCATGGGGTTCTGTGTAGTCGAGATCAACCCTTGGACTCGGGTTTTGTGTGGGCGGGCCCAGGGTTGACTTGTAACTACCCGGTCAGTCGTTTTCAGTGTTTTAGCCCCGATCTTCTAATTATTGATTCCTCTATGTTATATTGTGGTTATTGGACTTGTCGGGGTGTTTGGTTTTAGTTTCAGGTGAGTTTCATAGTGAAATGGGAAACTTAGTCCCTAAGTTGGAGGCTTTAGTTGAAAGAGTTAACCGTATTTTGACTTTTGGGTAGACGACTCGGGAATGACGTTCTGATGGTTCCAGTAGCTCCGTATGGTGATTTTGGAGTTAGGAGCATGTTCAGATATTGATTTGGAGGTAGGTCGTTTCGGCTTGAATTGGCGAAAGTTAGAAAGTTGAAGGTTTGGAAGGTTGGAAAATTTGACATGGAGTTGACTTTATTGATATTGTGGTCAGATTCCAATTCCGGAGGTTGGAATAGGTCTGCATTGTCATTTATGACTTGTGTGCAAAATTTAAGTCAATTAGAGTTGTTTTGGTATGAATCAGCATTAGTTTTGGAATTCGGAAGTTCATAGTTTCCATATGCTTGAATTGGGTTGTGATTCATAGAATCGATGTTCTTCGATTTGATTTTTGGCCTCGAGTGGGTCTGTTATGTGTTTTGGAACTTGTTGGTATGTTCGGACGGGGTCTCCGGGTGTGATTAAGAATGAATAAGGAACAAATTTGGACCTTAAACATTGCTGAATCTCTGATGCGATCGCACCTGCACATTTCGGGCCGCAAGTGCAGCACCTCAGAAGCAGCCTTCGAGCTGCGGAAGTGAAGTTGGCCTTGCCCATCTGGGACTGCAGGTGCGGTCATTTGTCCACAGAATTAGAATCGTCGATGTGGGGAATGTATCGGACAAGTGGAATGGTCTAGCCAACCTGGGGTCGCGGAAGCGGAGGACCATGCGCAGAAGTGCTTGTGTGCCCGCAGGTGCGAGCCTTAAGTGCATTAGTTTGAACTGCACTTGCTATGGATTTTCCACAGATGTGATCCCTTGCCCGCAAAAGCGAAATCGCTGGGCAAAAAAGGGCTTAGTTCGAGGGTTTGATTTCATTATTCATTTTTTGACCTAGAGAGTTCGGTTTGTGGCGATATTTCGAGCGTTTTTCAAGAACTTCATCGGGGTAAAGGATTCTAACTCTGTTTAGGTTATATTACACGAATCCGTTGTTATTTTTATCATTTAATTAGTGATTTGAGTTGGCAATTTGGGAAAAATTGTGAAAATTTCTTATGCTAACTTTTGGGTATTTAAAATGCGATTTGAGTAATTCTTGTATGGTTGGACTCGTTATCGAATGGGTGTTCGGATTTTGTAATTTTTGTCAACTTCCAAGACGCGGGCCCGGGTTGACTTTTTGTTTCTTTGTAAAGATCATAATTTTATTGTTCGAAATAGTTTCCTATAGTTTATATTTATGATATGAAGTTTTTTTGCTAGTTTCGAGCCGTCCGAAGTTGGATAATCGAGGAAAAGGCTTACTAGTTGATTGAGTTAGCGTGTTTTGAGGTAAGAGTCTTGCTTAACTTTGTGTGCGGGAATTACCCATTAGGATTGGTGTTGGTTTACTTTGAGTGTGATATGTGAAAGACGTGTACGCTAGGTGATGAGTGTGTACACAGGCTAAATGTGGAAATTTACCGATTTAGCTATGTAGATTCCTTTCATGCCTTAATTGTTATCGTAACATGTTATAAACATCATCATTACTCTATATTCACATGCTTTACTTGTCTTATCTCTTACTTGTTAATTGCCTTTACATGTTCAGTTGAAGTATTATTTCCTTTATTCCTTATTTATGATCTAACCGTTGAGTTCTTCACTTGAAGTTGTTATTTTTGGAATACCTTGTTGTTGAAATTGGTATTGGGTTATAAAGGCCTTGATTTACATTGAGTCAAAGTTGCAAAGTTGTGGAATACCATTCTTGTTGAGTTATTCACTTCCGGTTGTTATTGTGAGACTCTTGTGCATATTGTGGTTAAGCCATGGGCTATTTATTGTGAAAACATCATTATTGTTGATTTCTTTGGCAAGTTATGATATTGGGCACTTGAGGTGCGATTTCTGATACATTGTGATATTGATACGTATGCAGTAGTATGAGGCTTGGGGTTGTAACGCATGCAGTGAGATAAGGTGGGCTTGATACGCATGTTGCTAGTAGGGGAACTACTCGAAGCAACGCGATGCGATAAGGTGGGCTAAAACGCGTGATGCTATTTTGGGAAAATGATTTTCAAAACTAAATGCAAGGCTCCACGGTGATATGAAGAAACATTGTGAAATATTTTGTGATTTGAGACTACGAGGCGATACCTCGGTAGTGATTCTTGTTGATACTTTTCTATTACTTCACTTCTGTTATGTTGCTTTTCTCCGTGCGATATAATTACTTGTTTTCCTACCGTGATGTATTATTTGCCTTAGTTCGGTGTAGCTAATGTTGGTGTATTCCTTTATTGTCTCATTTCTATTGCTATCATTATTTCACTGTTATATACTTTTCCAACTTCTTATTAATTCCAATAGGCCTTTGACCTGACCTCATCACTACACTACTGAGGATAGACTTGGCACTAACTGGGTACCGTTGTGGTGTACTCATGCTATGCTTTTGCATATCATTTTGTGCTGATCCAGATACCTCCTACCAGGCCAAGTACCTGTTAGACGAGTCCAGTTCGGAGACTTCAAGGTATACCTGCCTGTGTCCGCAGGCCTCGGAGTCACCCTCTATCTAGTGTATTGTCTTTTCTTATCCTTTTATAGACACTGGTGTATATGGGTGTTCAGTACCCTCTTATAAAGCTTGTGACTTGTATTCGCCGGATTTTGGGAAGTTATGTTTCTGTTGAGTTACGGAGTTTCTTTATATGATAGTGGTTGCATCGTTTGAAGGTTATTTATAAATTATCAGTTAATATTGCATGTATTACAAAACTCTTGCTGAGGCGAATGATCCGATCCCATAAGAATATGAAACTTTTAGGCCACGTAAAATTTCGCCAAGGATTTTAAGCTTTCGTGGTGCCGAGGTAAGATAGTGTGTTTGAAGATTGTAGAAAACGAGCCGCAATACAGACCTTTTGGGTTGTACAATGCATTGGGGAGTTGGAGGAAAATTGTTGGAGAACATGGCATTTCTGCAGTCCATGATGCAACCACAGAAATGCTCCACAGACTATAGATCCAGCGCAGAGTGGAACAGAAGAGGGGAAAATTTTGAAAACTATTTTTGCTTACCATATAATGATTCCATTGACCGCATGATGATTATGCTACCGCGAAATTGCATCGCAAAATGAACCAGATCCAACCCAAAATTTGAAAATCATTTTGTGGCTATTCTACTGGCCGCATAACCATACTGCTGGCCACATATCTATTCTGCTAGCCATATATCTATTCTGCTTGGAACATATCTATTTTTCTACAATAACATTGCACCACATAATTGTTTTGGGGGGTCATTTTTGGAAATTTTCTTACCCGACCCCATTTTGATTAATATCCTTTGGCGCTCATTTTGAAGCAAATATCTGATAATTTAGAGAGAAGTGAGAAATCTTAGAGTGAGGGGGAGAAGACCTGGCCATTCTAATCATCAAGCATTTCCCCAATCTTGAAGATTCAAGGGAATCCACTCACTAATCCATCATCTACATGGGTAAGACCTTGTCCAAAAACCATCATGCAATTTTTATGGGTTTAATTTTGTTATGGAATTGGAGATAAGGCACGCATGTAACATTAGATGGTAGTACGTGGGATTGTTGAACGTGTTTCAGTAGTTTCTTGTTGAAATTGGTCTAGAGAGGAAGGGATTACCATTGTAGAGCTTTGTAGTCAATTTTGCATAATAGGTGTTTGACAAATTTCCTGAGAGACTTACGTCATGAGAATCCTTCTAATTATCATCTGATATTTGCTATCTTCCTATAGATTTATATTGCTAGAGGTGTTGAGACATTGTAGTAACTTAAGGAAAGCTCAAGAAAGGTATGTTGGCTAAACTTCTCTCTTAACCTTTCACACCATATATCACTTGACAATTACTTTCAACTACTTACAACATCATTATTTCATTGGCTCCCTTGGCCATACATATTATTATTCATTCATGGAACTGTAACCGTATATCATATTCCGCACTTTCATTTCTTTACTTTCAGGGATTATCATCATAAACATCATCATATAGAATACTCTTGAAATACCTTTCCCCAAAAGGGCAATACACAATTTCAACTCATGAATATGTAAGAACTCAAAACATATTGGAAATACCTACCAAGCATAACATTAGTTAGAACAACCACATCTGCACATGAATTGAGTACATAAGCTTTTGGATAATTCTATTTTCGGAGTAAATTTGGAATAGTTGAATCAAGGATCATTTCATAATATTTCACACATCATTTCATTTCATTGGCGCTATTGGCCACACGTATAACTTTCATTCTTGGNAACAATTTATATCCCCAACTCATTAGTTTCACTTTCAAGCATCTTTATAGATTATCGACAACAAAGAATCTCTAATCACGACGTTTAGTATACCTATGAGCAATTAAGAATCTTAAGCACATTGAGACTTCTTACACAATTTTGGCATAATAGCCTTCACTTGAAACACTACTTAGAATCATAACATTTTTATGCCCAACTCATGCTTTGAACACATTCCCGAAGGATAACATCATATAATAAGAGCATCCAAAAGAGATTTTGAACATATACCTTTCATCACAAATCAAATTCGGAATAGTTAATTTGTAATAAATAACTCGGGACTTACAAGAATATCATGGCATTCAATTCTAGGAGAGACATTTAGCCAACATACATTTCTTGAGCTTTCCTTAGAGTACCACAACTTCCCAACAATTCCAATCAGCTAGAGATATAACAAAATTGAACCATAATTAGGGAGAGATTCATGCTTTTAGCTCACCTAAGCATTTCATCAAGCACTAGGTGCAATTTCCACTACAAGGTTCCCATGGTGGAATCCTTACACCCCATAACTAATCATTTACCATTTTTAGTTCAATAGCCTCCACACCTAAGAATCATACTTCTTATTACCAACTTTTAGTCCAAATCCCGAAATTTAGGGCTAGGGAGTAGAACGTTACCTCTTAGATGAAGACCTAGTGATTGGCTTCCTTGATTCTTGAAGATTTTGGAAAGAATGGATGATTAGCATGATAGGTCTTCTCCTTATCTCCCTAAAACAACTCTCCACTCTCTCTAAAAAATAGATTTTACCTTGTAAAATGACCCCCTAAGACCTTATATCAAAATAAGGTCGGATTTGAAAAATTTTCCAAAAAGACCCCCGAAATCAATTTTGTGGTGCAATTAAGTGGTAATAGAATCAATATGTGTCCAGCGGATTGGCCACAAAATGGCATGTCAATTCTGCGATACAATTCCGCGATAGCAGAAGGCCTCGTGAAAATTTCCTAAAAATCGGGGTTCCGTGATGCCGGGGTAGGCATAGAGCTTAACAATAGTAGAAATACTTCACGCCGAGCATGCGAGCCGCGGTTTGGACTTTTTGGATTGAACACTGTGCTGGGAGTTGAAGGAAATTGTTGGGCAGATCTAGGCATTTCAGCAGCCCATTCTGCGACCGTAGAACCACTCTACGGACCACAGAATGGTCGCAGAGTGGGGCAGTGTTTTGGGTGATTTTGACGGCTCATTATGCGACCGCATAACCATTTCACGTGCTGCACTCTTGTCGTATATCCAGCTTTGAGATTTTTCGCAGGGAGGTTATGCGGTGCATTATGCGACCGCAGAATCAGTCTGCGGCGCATTATGCGACCGCAAAATAGGTCTGCGGGGCGCATAGTGACCTCAGACCCGGTTAGTTCCTTTCCAGGTTTGGCAACTAAATTATGCGGCCGATATGCGGACCGCATATCCTATTCCGGGGCTTCATTTTTGGGGTTTTTAAACTCGACCCTTCTTTGTTAAAACATAAGCCATAGCTCATTTTGAGCACATTTCTGATATTTTAGAGTGTGAGAGAGAGTTCTTAGAGTGGGGGAGCAACCTTCAACCTATTATCCATCAATTCTTACTCAATCATTGAGGATTAACAAAGGAAATCTTCATCCTAAAGGTAAGAATCTATGTCCTAGCTCTCAATTTCGAAATTTACAAAAAATGGGATAATTAGAGAGACAATTATTGGGTGTGGGGGTGGTTGTCTTGCATGCATGTATTCTTGAAATATGTGGGAAGGTTGTGAGCTACAAATGGTGGAGAATGGGTTGGGGCATGATGGAATCTTCCACCAAAAAGGGCCTTAAAACATTGATGCACACCTAGTGTTTGATAATATGCTCAAATGAGCTAGAATCATGACCATCTTCCTATTCTTGGTCCAATTTGTTATATTTCTAAAATAGATCGAAGTGCTAAGAATTCTAGAAAGTTTTAAAGTTTAAAGGAAGCTCAATTGAGGTATGTTGTCTAAACCCCCTTCTTCTTAGAATTGAATCCCACAATGTTCATATAATCGGTGTAAGTCCTTAACAATTATTGAATTGGCTATTCCCAATGTGTTTGTGTTGAAGGATGTATGTTCAATATTTATTCTAAATGCTTCATCATGTCATCTCGTCATTTGAGGATGTGTTCAAAATATGGAATATGTGTTAGAAATGTTAAGACTTCAAGTCAAGATCGAAATAAAGGTTGTTATGCCAAATTGTATGAATAGCCTCTATGTGCCTAAGATTAGCAAATTACTCACATGTGAATTTAATGTCTTGAATGGAAATACTTATTATTGTTAATAATGATAATGATGTTTGAATGTGGGAAAGGGAACTAGAATTATGAAATACGGCCAAGTTCCAAGAATGACTTTAAGATTTTGGCCACTAGTGCCAATGAATCGAAAGTATAAGAAAGAAGTATGATATGAGATGATTGACTGAAAAATGTAATGTCTTGGGTAAGACTGCCTAGCCGATCGGGCCGTGATCGGATGCCATGCTGCACACATGGTGGTATTATGCTGGAAATTATGATGAAATTGTGGTTATGGTTGATGTCTCAAGTGAGACAACCTAGCCGATCGGGTCGTGATCGGACTCCATGTAAGAATATGGTAGTATTGTGAATTGTGGAATATCGGCACTAAAGATCACCCAACCTAATAACATGGAAATTGACTTTAAAACTTTTGTGATCCTTATCTTGCTGTTTTGATATTATTTGAAGCTCTTATTGAATTCTTGACTGTTCCCCTTGTATTATGATTCATTCTATTGAGATGGTGTTTAGCTTTACATACTAGTGCGATTCGACGGTACTAACGTCCCTTTTGCCGAGGGTGCTGCATCTTTAAATGGATGCAAGTGGTTCCATAGCGGGCAATGCAAATCAGTGATAGTGGTACATCCTCTTCCCAGCAGACTTGGTGAGACCCACTTCATCCCGGGGTCACGGTTGTATCTTTTGTTCATATTATTATCAGGTCCCAAGGTATAGTCGGGGCCTGGTCACCGGCACTACCATAGACCCTTTAGTAACTTTTAGAGGCTAGATATACACTATGTGGGTTGTATATGGGTGTTGGGAATGTTAAACAAGTCATGTTGTGTTTTGTTCACTTATTCCACTCAAGCTATAAGAATGTGTGTATTTTGAGACTTAAAAGTGGAGTAACTAAGGAAACGATTTAGTATTGTATGTATAAACTTCCTACTGTCTAATTAATAAAATCGTGTCTTCTCTTGATCATGGGTGAGCTGGGTAGAAAGTATATAATAGGCTTGCTCGATCGGGTTCACTCGGTTGAGCGCCGGTCGCATTTCCCGAGGTTGGGGCATGACAAACTTGGTATCAGAGCCTATGGTTTTAAAGTGCCCTAGGATGTCTCGGAGCCGTGTCTGGTAGAGTCCTTATCGGTATATTGTCGACCACATCTATAAGTTGGAGGCTACTTGGATATTTAGGAACAATACCCTTCTTTGATATTCTGGATCGTGCGATGAAAACTGATTGTGAAACTGTTCCCCTCTAACACGTGCATCGCTTTAACCTTCAGTACATGGCACATAAGATGAGAGTAAGAACTGACCAAGTAGCCAATGCCGCTTTAGGATTGGCAGTTGACCCTTTATTTGATGATGCGGGTGGATACCTCAAGGGTGAGGATAATCTACCATCTGCTACACTACCGGATTCCACTAGACTTGACTAAGCCACACCAGTTCCTGTTCCTACTGAGGGTGCAGCGGTTCCTTCAACTGATATTCCGGTTCCACTTCCAGCTCCAGCTTCCGATTCCGGCATTTCTGATGTTGGTATTAGTGGAGCTATCCAGCTGTTGACACAGATAGTGGCTTCTCAAGCCTAGTGATCAAATTTTGCACCCACTTCTTCTAGCCAACAAGGGGATTCTAGTGGTTCCAGGGTGAACAGGTTTCTTCAATTGGATCCTCCGGTGTTCACGGGCGCTAATCTCGAGGAAGACCCACAGGACATTATTGATGAGATGCATAAGACTATCTAGGTTATGTGTGTTCCTGAGACGAAGGGAGTGAAGTTGGTCGCCTACCGCCTGAAAGGGGTGGCTTATTCTTAGTTTGAGTTGTGGGAGGACTCTCGGGAGGAGGGGAGCCCTCCAGCAAGGTGGAGTGAGTTTACTGACGCTTTCATGGACCATTTCTTACCGGCCGAGACTAGGGCAGCTCGTGCCGTAGAGTTTGAGAACTTTAAGCAAGGAAGTAAGAGTGTGTGGGAGTATCACACGAAGTTCGTGCACCTGTCTAAATATGCCATTCCCATGTTGCCTACTATGGTGGCTAGAGTGTGCCGGTTTGTGCTGGGTCTTAGCCCCTTGGTTATCAATAAAGCTACTACAACTGCCTTAAATTCAGATATGAACTATGGGAAGATGGTAGAAGTTTCTCAAGATACAGAGAACCGTAAGTTGAAGAACAAAATGGAGCGAGAGGCTACCACCAAGGCCTGGTCGGTGGGCAACTTTGGTGAGTCATTTGGTGGGGGGAAGATCAGCTTTTCGGTGAAGGTCATCAGGGCCATCCTAGTCTTTTTCTCTGTCTTCAGCCAGTGCACCACCAGCAGGGCCCAGTCAGCAGCGGGGGATTCGTTTCAGGCCAAATCAAAGCAGTAGGGGACCCCACCAGAAGGGCCGATCAGGAGGGAGATTCCAGCAGCAGTGGAGGCCCCCATGTCCCATGTGTGGGAAGATGCACATGGGGATATTCTATATAGACCTACCTATATGTTGCGGTTAAGGATTAAGGGGTCATATTCAGAGGGAGTGTTGTTCATCCCGCTAGGGTGTTGTCAGGGGCACAACACAACCATCCAATTCTGCAGGTGCTACATCTTCATCACCCCCTCAAGCTCGAGGCACTCCAGCACCAGCAGGTTGTGGTGCAGCTAGGGGTGATGCGCAGAGTTCAGGAGGACTCAGCCGTTTCTATGCTATGAGTGGTCGCCAAAGTACAGAGGCTTCTCCAGATGTTGTCACAGGTATATTGATTGTCCAATCTCATGATGTATATGCTCTTATTGATCTCGGTTCCACCTTATCCTATGTTACCCCTTATGTTTCTATGGAATTTGGGTTAGAACCGGAATAGCTTCCTGTGTCGTTCTCTATATCTACTCTGGTGCATGGTCGGGATGCCGTGGTTGATCTCATTGAATTGGGGATGGTCAATTTTGATGTAATTATAGGAATGGATTGGCTTTATTTAGGTTTTGCCAAGCTCGATTGCCGAACTAGAACTATGAGGTTTGAATTTCCAAATGAGCGAGTTGTTGAATGGAAGGGGATAAAGTGATGCCAAAAGGTAGCTTTATTTCTTACCTTAAGGCCTCATAGATGATTGACAAGGAGTGTATCTATCATTTGGTTCGGGTTACGGACACCGATGCTGAGGCACCTACACTCTAGTTTGTGCTAGTGGTGAATGAATTTCTGGAGGTCTTTCCTGATGAGCTCCCTAGGATTCCGCCAGACAGGGAGATTGATTTTGGGATTGATGTGATGTCAGGAACACATCTTATATCTAATCCACCCTATAGGATGGCACCAGCAGAATTGAAGGAGCTAAAGGAACAATTGAAGGATTGGTTAGAGAAGGGTTTCATTCGACCGAGTGTGTTACCCTGGGGTGCACCGATTCTCTTTGTGGGGAAGAAAGATGGATCACTAAGGATGTGTATTGACTACCGACAGCTCAACAAAGTCACAATCAAAAATAAGTACCCATTACCAAGAATAGATGATTTGTTTGATTAGTTACAGGGTGCTAGGTAATTCTCCAAAATTGATTTACGGTCCGGGTACCACAAATTGAAGATCAGGGAGTAGGATATTCTGAAAATAGCTTTTAGGACCCTGTATGGGCACTTTGAATTTTTGGTAATGTATTTTGGATTAATAAATGCCCCGGTTGCTTTTATGAATCTTATAAATCGGGTTTTCAAGCCTTTTATCGATTCCTTTGTGATAGTGTTCATTGACATATTCTTGTGTATTCATAAGGTCGATCGGACCATGCCGATCATCTCAGGGAAGTTTTGCAAACTCTTCATCAACACCAGTTGTACGCGAAATTTTCAAAATGTGAATTTTGGCTCGAATCTATCACATTCTTGGGTCATGTTGTCTCTAGAGAAGGAATTAAGGTTGATCCTCAAAAGTTCACAGCGGTGAAGAATTGGCCTAGCCCTACAACACTAACCGAGATTCACAGTTTCTTGGGCTTAGCAGGGTATTACAGGAAGTTTGTGGAGGAGTTCTCCACTCTTGCCTATCTATTGACTAAATTGACTCAAAAGGCGGTTAAGTTCCAATTGTCCGATGTTTGTGAAAGGAGGTTCCAAGAGTTGTAATCTAGATTGACTACGGTGCCGGTGTCGACCCTGCCAGGGGGTATGGATGGATTTGTGGTATATTGTGATTCTTCAAGCGTTGGGCTTGGGTGTGTGTTAATGCAACACAGCAAGGTTATAGCATATGCTTTTAGCAACTCAAGAACACGTGCATTCCTTTAACTTTCAGTACAGGGCACCTAAGATGAGAGCAAGAACTGACCAAGTAGCCAATGCCGCCTTAGGAGTGACAGTGGACCCTTTATTTGATGATGTGGGTGGATACCCCAAGGGTTAGGATAATCTCCTATCTGCTACACTGCCTGATTCTAGTACACTTGACTACGCCACACCAGTTGCTGTTCATACTGAGGGTGCAGCGGTTCCTTCAACTGATATTCCGGTTCCACTTCCAGCTCCAGCTTCCGATTCTGGCGTTTCTGATGTTGGTATTAGTGGACCTATCCAGATGTTGACACATATAGTGGCTTCTCAAGCCTAGTGATCAAATGTTGCACCCACTTCTTCTAGACAACAAGGGGATTCTAGTGGTTCCAGGGTGAACAGGTTTCTTCAGTTGGATCCTCCGGTGTTCACAGGCGCTAATCTCGAGTAAGACCCACAGGACTTTATTGATGAGATGCATAAGACTATCCATGGTATGCGTGTTCCTGAGACGAAAGGAGTGAAGTTGGTTGCCTACCACCTGAAAGGGGTGGCTTATTCTTGGTTTGAGTTATTAGAGGACTATCGAGAGGAGGGGAGCCCTCCAGCGAGGTGGAGTGAGTTTGCTGGTGCTTCATGGACAATTTCTTGCCGGCCGAGACTAGGGCAGCTCGTGCCGCAGAGTTTGATAACTTTAAGCAAGGAAGTAAAAGTGTGTGGGAGTATCACATAAAGTTCGCGCGCCTGTCTAAATATGCCATTCTCATGTTGCCTACTATGGCGGCTAGAGTGCGCCAGTTTGTGCAGGGCCTTAGCCCCTTGGTTATCAATAAAGCTGCTACAACTGCCTTGAATTCAGATATGAACTATGGGAAGATGGTAGCAGTTTCTCAAGATACAGAGAACCGTAAGTTGAAGAACAAAATGGAGCGAGAGGCTACCAGAAGGCCTGGTCCGTGGGCAACTTTGATGAATCATTTGGTGGGGGGAAGATCAGCTTTCCGGTGAGGGTCATCAGGGCCATCCCAGTCTTTTGCTCAGTCTTCAGCCAGTGCACTGCCAGCAGGGCCCAGTCAGCAGCGGGGGAGTCATTGTAGGCCAAATCAAAGTAGTAGGGGACCCCACCAGAAGGGCCGATTAGGAGGGAGAGTCCAGCAGCAGTGGAGGCCCCCATGTCCCATGTGTGGGAAGATGCACATGGGGATCTACTACATGGACCTACCTATATGTTACGGGTGAGGATTGAGGTGACATATTTAGAGGGAATGTTGTTCATCCCGCTAGGGTGCTGTCAGGGGCACATCACAACCATCCCATTCTGCAGGTGTTACATCTTCATCACCCCCTCCATCTCGAGGCACGTCAGCACTAGCAGCGCGTGGTGCAGCTAGGGGTGATGCGCAGAGTTCAGGAGTACTCAGCCATTTCTATGCTATGAGTGGTCGCCAAAGTACAGAGGCTTTTTTAGATGTTGTCACAGGTATATTGACTATCCAATCTCATGATGTATATGCTCTTATTGATCTCGGTTCCACCTTATCCTATGTTACCCCTTATGTTGCTATGGAATTTGGGTTAGAACCGGAATAGCTTCCTGAGCCGTTCTCTATATCTACTCTGGTTGGCGAGTCTATTATGGTCGCACGAGTTTATAGGGGTTGTGTTGTCACGGTACATGGTCGGGACGCCGTGGCTGATCTCATTGAATTTGGGATGGTCGATTTTGATGTAATTATGGGAATGGATTGGCTTTATTTAGGTTTTGCCAAGCTCGATTGCCGAACTAGAACTGTGAGGTGTGAATTTCCAAATGAGCCAGTTGTTGAATGGAAGGGGATAGAGTGATGCCAAAAGGTAGCTTTATTTCTTACCTTAAGGCCACAGAGATGATTAACAAGGAGTGTATCTATCATTTGGTTCGGGTTACGGACACCGATGCTGAGGCACCTGCACTCTAGTTTGTGCCAGTGGTGAATTAATTTTTGGAGGTCTTTCCTGATGAGCTCCTTGGGATTCCGCCAGATAGGGAGATTGATTTTGGGATTGATGTGATGTCAGGCACGCAGCTTATATCTATTCCACCCTATAGGATGGCACCAGCAGAACTGAAGGAGCTAAAGGAACAATTGAAGGATTCGTTAGAGAAGGGTTTCATCCGACCGAGTGTGTTACCTTGCGGTGCACCGGTTCTCTTTGTGAGGAAGAAAGATGGATCACTAAGGATGTGTATTGACTACCAATAGCTCAACAAAGTCACAATCAAAAATAAGTACCCATTACCAAGAATAGATGATTTGTTTATTTAGTTATAGGGTGATAGGTAATTCTCCAAAATTGATTTACGGTCCGGGTACCACCAATTGAATATCAGGGAGCAGGATATTCTGAAAATAGTTTTCAGGACCCTGTATGGGCACTTTGAATTTCTGGTAATGTCTTTTGGATTAATAAATGCCTGGGCTGCTTTTATGGATCTTATGAATCGGGTTTTCAAGTCTTTTATCATTTTCTTTGTGATAGTGTTCATTGACATATTCTTGTGTATTCATAAGATCGATCAGACTATGCCGATCATCTCAGGGCAGTTTTGCAGAATCATCATCAACACCAATTGTACGCGAAAGTTTCAAAATGTGAATTTTGGCTCGGATCTATCACATTCTTGGGTCATGTTGTCTCCAGAGAAGGAATTAAGGTTGATCCTAAAACGATCATAGCGGTGAAGAATTGGCCTAGACCTACAACACTAAACGAGATTCACAGTTTCTTGGGCTTAGAAGGGTATTACAGGAAGTTTGTGGAGGAGTTCTATACTCTTGTCTATCCATTGACTAAATTGACTCAAAAGGCGGTTAAGTTCCAATGGTCTGATGTTTGTGAAAGGATCTTCCAGGAGTTGAAATCAAGATTGACTACGGTGCCGGTGTCGACCCTGCCAGGGGCTATGGATGGATTTGTAGTATATTGTGATTCTTCAAGAGTTGGGCTTGGGTGTGTGTTAATACAACATGGCAAGGTTATAGCATATGCTTTTATCAACTCTAGAATCATGAAAAGAATTATCCAACACATGACTTAGAACTTGCTGCGGTGGATTTTGCATTGAAGATTTGGCGTCATTATCTGTATGGGGTCCATGTGGATGTATTCACTGACCACAAGAGTCTTCAATATATTTTCAAACAAAAGGAGCTGAATCTGAGGCAGAGAAGATGGCTTGAGTTACTCAAGGATTACAACATCGATATTCTATATCACCCGGGGAAAGGTATTGTTGTGGCAGATGCTCTTAGCCAGAAATCTATGGGTAGTTTGGCTCACTTGGAGGCATGTCAAAGGCCGTTGGCCAAGGAAGTTCATCGATTGGCTAGTTTGGGAGTTCGTCTTGTGGAGTCTAATGAAGGAGGGGTAAGTTTACAAAATAGGGCTGAATCATCGCTTGTTGTGGAAGTCAAAGAGATGCAATACAACGACTCATTTTTGGTGCAATTGAAGGAGGGGATTCAAAAACATAAAACTATGGCTTTTACTCTTGGCATGGATGACGACACACTAAGGTACCAAGGGCGACTATGTGTTCCAAATGTAGATGATCTATGGGAAAGAATCATAACTGAGGCTCACACTTGTAGGTATTCTGTGCACCCAGGATCTACGAAGATGTATCATGATCTCAAGGAAGTCTATTGGTGGAATGATATGAAAAGGAATGTGGCGGACTTTGTCGCCAGGTGCCCAAATTGTTAGCAAGTAAAGGCCGAACTCCAACGGCCTGGTAGGTTGGCACAAAATATAGAAATTCCAATGTGGAAGTGGGAAATGGTTAATATGGAGTTTGTGGTAGGATTACCATGCACTCCATGCAAGTTTGACTCAATGTGGGTGATTGTGGATCGGCTCACGAAATTAGCACATTTTTTGCCAGTTAAATCTACCAACACAGCGGAATAGTATGCTCACTTGTACATCAAGGAAATATTCAGGATGTATGGCACTCCAGTTTCTATGATTTCTTATCGAGGAGCTCAGTTCATGGGAAATATTTTGGAAGACATTTCAATAAGGTTTGGGTACTCTGGTGAATCTTAGTACAACCTTCTATCCACAGACCGACGTGCAAGCTGAGCGGACTATTTAGACGCTTGAAGACATGTTGCGTGCTTGTGTTCTCGACTTCAAGGGTAGCTGAGATGATAATTTGCCATTCATAGAGTTTTCTTATAACAACAGCATTCATGCTAGTATTCAGATGGCACCATTTGAGGCATTATATGGTAGGAGATGTAGATCTCCCATTGGGTGGTTCGAAATTGGGGAAGTAGAGTTGATAGGGTCCGATCTTGTACATCAGGCTATGGAAATAATTAAGATCATTAAGGAGCGATTGAAGACTGCTCAGAGTCATCAGAAGTCCTATTTGGATGTTCGTCTTAGGGATTTGGAGTTCAAAGAAGATGATTGGGTATTCTTAAAAATTTCCCCCATGAAAGGTGTAATGCGATTTGTTAAGAAAGAGAAATTGAGTCCGAGCTATGTCGAACCGTACAGAATTATTCAGAGGATTGGTGAGGTGGCGTATAAGCTTGAGCTACCACCTGAGATGTCATTAGTGCACCCGGTATTCCATGTGTCTATGTTGAAGAAGGTAGTTGGAGATCCGTCAGCAATTATGCCAGTTGAGGCCATTGAGTGTAATGAAGAACTGTCATATGAAAATATTCCAGTTGCCATTCTTGATAGGCAAGTCCGGAAGTTGAGAAATAAAAGAATTGCCTCCGTAAAGTGCTATGGCGGAACCAACAGGTTGAAGGGGCTACTTGGGAGGCCGAGAAGGAAATGAAGAAAACGTATCCTTATTTCTTTGAATATCCATGTATTTATAAAGTTCTAATTTATGAAAATTCTAAGAGTTACTTTCTATGAATTATGTACCATTTGTAAAGTTGACGTTAAGGGTGTTCCTTTCTGGTAATATAATGTGTGTGAGGCCACAGTTGGTGATGTTATGAGTTATGTTACGTTAGTGGATATTTTAAGGATGTGTTTCTGGGGCTCTCTAACAGGTGGATAGGCCTAGTTACAAAAGAAACTCTGGCAAATTTTTTGTAAATTAAGGGAGTTAGTCAAATTTGAGGTTGATGATGTGTGGTATGAAAACTGAGTTGCATAAAATACTAATAGTGAACCTTGACCCTCATTCGAGGACGAGTGATCTGAAGTTGGGAAAGATGTAAGTCCCCGTGAAAATTTTCCTAACAACCCGGTTTCCGTCATACCGGGGTAGGAGTAGAGGTTAACAATAGTAGAAATTATTCACGGTGAGCTTCCGAGCTGCATTTCAGACGTTTTTGATTGACTAGTGCGCTGGGAGTTGAAGGAAACTGTGTGGTAGAAGTAGGGCTTTCTGCGGCACATTCTGCTACCGCAAAACCACTTTGTGGACCGCAAAATGGTCGCAGAGTGGGGCAGTTTTCTAGGTCATCTCGATGTCATTTTCGCGGCCCATTATGCGACCGCATAACCATTTTGCGGACCGCACTCTTGTCGCATATCATGCTTTGATATTTTTTGGATGGAGGTTCTGTGGTGCATTATGCAACCGCAGAATAGGTCTGCGGGCCGCATAGTGACCGCACACCCGGTCAGTTCCTTTCTAGTTTTGGCACCCAAATTATGCGGCCGATATGCAGACCGCATAACCATTTTGCGATCGCATATGCGACCGCATATCCTGTTTCGGGGCTTCACTTTTGGGGGGTTTTTAAACCCGACCCTTCCTCGTTAAAACATAAACCATAGCTCATTTTGAGCACATTTATGATATTTTAGAGTGAGAGAGAGAGTTTTTAGAGTGGGGGAGCAACCTTCAACCTATTATCCATCAATTCTTGCTCAATCATTGAGGATTAACAAAGGAAGTCTTCATCCTAAAGGTAAGAATCTATGTCCTAGCTCTCAATTTTGAAATATACAAAAAATGGGATAATTAGAGAGACAATTATTGGGTGTGGGTGTTGTTGTCTTGCATGCATGTATTCTTGAAGTATGTGGGAAGGTTGTGAGCTAAAAATGGTAAAGAATAGGTTGGGGAATGATGGAATCTTCAACAAAAAGAGCCTTAAAACATTGATGTTCACCTAGCGTTTGATAATATGCTCAAATGAGCTAGAATCATGACCATCGTCCTAATCTTGGTCCAACTTGCTATATTTCTAAAATAGATCGAAGTGCTAAGAATTGTGGAACGTTTTAAAGTTTAAAGGAAGCTCAATTGAGGTATGTTGGCTAAACCCCATTATTCTTAGAATCGAATCCCACGATGTTCATGTAATCAGTATAAGTCCTTGACCATTATTGAATTGGCTATTCCCAATGTGTTTGTGTTGAAGGATGTATGTTCAATATTTATTCTAAATGCTTCATCATGTCATCTCGCCGGTTGAGGATGTGTTCAAAATATGGAATATGTGTTACAAATGTTAATAATTCAAGTCAAGATAGAAATATAGGTTGTTATGCCAAATTGTATGAAAAGCCTCTATGTGCCTATGATTCCTAAATTGCTCAAATGTGAATTTAATGTCTTGAATGGAAAGCCTTATTGTTGTTAATAACGATAATGATGTTTGAATGTGGAAAATGGAACTAGAATTATGAAATACAGCCAAGTGCCAAGAATGACTTTAATATTTTGGCCACTAATGCCAATGAATCTAACGTATATGAGGTATGATGTGAGATGATTGACTGAAAAAGGTAATGTCTTGGGTAAGACGGCCTAGCCGATCGGGCTGTGATTTGATGCCATGCCGCACACATGGTGGTACTGTGCTGGAAATTATGATGAAATTGTGGTTATGGTTGATGTCTCAAGTGAGACAACCTAGCGGATCGGGTCGTGATCGGACTCCGTGTAAGAATACATTGGTATTGTGAATTGTGGAATATCGGTACTAAAGATCACCCAACCTAATAACATGGAAATTGACTTGAAAACTTATGTGATCCTTAACTTGATGTTTTGATATTATTTGAAGCTCTTATTGAATTCTTGACTGTTGACCCTATATTATCATTCATTCTATTGAGATGGTGTTTATCTTTACATACTAGTGATATTCGACGGTACTAACGTCCCTTTTGCCAGGGGTACTGCATCTTTAAATGGATGCAGGTGGTTCCATAGCAGATAGTGCTGATCAGCGTTAGTGGTACATCCTCTTCCCAGCAGACTTTTGAGCCCCACTTCATCCGGGGGTCACATTTTGTATCTTTTGTTCACATTATTATCACGTCTCAAGGTATAGCCGAGGCCTTGTCGCCGGCACTACCATAGACCCTTTTGTAACTTTTAGAGGCTACGTAGACACTATATGGGTTGTATATGGGTGCTGGGAATATTAAACAAGTTATGTTGTGTTTTGATCACTTATTCCACTCAAGCTATAAGAATGTGTATATTTTGAGACTTAAAATTGGAGTAACTAAGGAAACGATTTTGTATTGTATGTATGAACTTCATACTGTCTAATAAATGAAATTGTGTCTTCTCTTGATCATGGGTGAGCTTGGTAGAAAGTATCTAAGAGGCTTGCATGACCGGGTGCACTCGGTTGAGTGTCGGTCATGCTTCCCGAGGTTGGGGCGTGACACCAGCGGAATGGCCAAAAAATGACATGTTGATTCCGCGATAGCACAACCATTTCGCAACCATTTTGCAATATCAGATTCATAATATGGCCAGTAGAGTGGCCATAAAATGATTTCAAAATTTGCCAACTTTCTTGCTTCACTTTGCGACGGTTATTGCGGTCCGCAAAGTGATTCCACGGTCCCACAATGGACTGCAGAACAGTCATGTTTTTCAATATTTTACCTCTAAATCTCCAATGCATTGTACAACCCAAATATTCCATATCATGGTTCGTTTTCTACAATTTATTGTTCATTCTATGTTCATTTATGGTTATATGACTTGTTAGGGTGGTGTATTTTGTTCCAGGGATGTTTCAGAATAAATTGGGACATATAGTCCCAAGGCCGAAAGTATAAGTTGAAAAAGTTGACCGTATGTTTGCTTATGAGTAAATGACTCGAATTGGAGTTTTGATGGTTCCGATAGCTTCGTATGGTGATTTTCAACTTAGGAGTGTGTCTGGATATTGATTGTGAGGCCCGCATGTCATTTTGGCTTGAATTGACAAAAATTGAAGGTTTCAAAAGTTGAAGGTTTGGAAGTTGAGATGTTTGACCGAGAGTTAACTTTGTTGATACTGGGCTTAGATATTTGTTGCGTGAGTTGAAATTGGTATGTTGTGTCATTTCTAACTCGATTTGAGGTCAATCAGAGTTGGTTTGGTGTGTTTCGGCATTGGTTTTAGAAATTGAAAGTTTAATAGTTCATTAGGCTTTAATTGGGGTGAGATTCGTGTTTTCGATGTTGTTTAGTGTGATGTGAGGCTTCGACTAAGTTCATGTTTGGCTCATTTTGGACTTGTTGGAATGTCATAATTGTTGTATCTATTTTTCTTACACAATACACCTTTTCTAGATTATATGTTTTTAAAGTGAAATTTTTGGGATTTTGGACTAGGGATTGGAGAGTAAGATTTTAGGATTTGAGTAGGCACCCGTACAATGCTGAGTGATTGTGTGTGATGAGTGGGAGTTTACGACAGACATATTGAGCACTCTAAGAGTGTGAGTACCTGGGATTATCACTGTGACGCATTATATTTGACATGCGTACTTGACATGTAGGCATTGAGACGTAACATTCCTCATTGAGGCCTAGGTGAGGCTTGTAGTTGTGCCCATTGTGATTCCAGACCTTAAGGATGTTGGCCAGATACTGATTGTTCCGGTCGCACCAGCCACTTCTCAGGCCGGGGGTTGTGCTCGGACTCTCATTGCCCGTACTCCCGAGCAGTTCATGGATTCCAGACACTGGGGGTACTAGCAGCCCAGCCGGTTACAACTACTCGGGACCAGGTTGGCCAACCTATGAGTGATGAGGAATAGAACAAATTATAGTGGTTTGGGAGGCTTAAGCCTCCAAAGTTCAGTGGGACCAAGTCAGAGGATGCTCGGGATTTTATAGATAGGTGTCAGCGGATCCTTCGTACGTTAGGTATTTTGGAGACCACTGGAGTTTCATTCACTACTTCTCAGCTAACGGGGGCAACCTAAAGATAGTGGGAGGCATGTGGGTTGATCAGGCCAGCTAGCGCTGCACCACTTACGTTGCATGAGTTCTCAGTTCTCTTCTTATAGAAGTTTTTCCACAAACTCGCAAAGAGGAGTTGCGTAGGAAGTTTGAACAGCCACGCCAAAATGGTATGTCAGTGACCTAGTATGAGATGAGATTTTCAGGAGGTTCATTGATGGCCTCAACTTATGGACTGCGTTTCGTCATGACTTGAGAGACTGCGTCAGGTGTGAGGTTTGACGATGTGGTTGATACTGCTAGATGCCTGGAGCAGGTTCGTATTCAGGAGCATGAGGAGAGTGAGGCCAAGAGGCCTGTTGGTTCGGGTGGTTTCAGCAGTGCCTCATCTGTAGGTTAGTCCCCACAACAATAGGGGTCGTCCTTATAAGCCTGCTTAGAGGGCTTGTCCGGTTTAGCGTGGTGCATCAGTTGGCCATGGTTCATACGGTGCTCATCCGAGTCAGTAATCTCCCAGTTCCCTCTCACCTTAGAGTTCATCCCGTGCTCCATCAGTTAAGGGTTCATATATACTAGGTCTTTATAGTAGTTATTCTGGTTCTCCGCGTCCGATACAGTCCCTACCGCCAGTGACCGATCGGAGTTGCTTTGAGTGTGGAGAGCTTGGACATATGAGGAGGTATTATCCCCATTTTTTGGGAGGTCCAGTTGAATTGAGGGGTCAGTCTATGACTACCACACCAGTTACGTCACCACCTGCTCAGCCAGCTTGTGGTGGGGTTGAGGCAGCTAGATGTCTCCCTAGAGGGGGAGGATGATCAGGTGGTGGTCAAGCTGGATGCTATGCTTTTCCCGCCAGTCCAGAAGCTATTGCTTCAGACGCAATGATCACACGTATTGTTTTAGTGTGCCACAAGGATGATTCAAAATTATTTGACTCTGTTGCCACTTATTCATATGTATCATCATATTTTGCTCGTTATTTGGATATGCCACATGATTTCCAAGTTTCACATATTTACGTGTCTAATCCGATGGGTGATTATATTTTTGTGGACCGTGTATATCGGTCATATATGTTGAGTATTGGGGGATTGGAAACGAGAGTTGATCTCTTACTGCTTAGTATGGTTAATTTTGACGTGATTCTAGGCATGGATTGGTTGTCACCATGTAATTGTATAATGGATTGTCACACTAAGACCATTCTGCTGGCGATGCCAGGATCGCCTAGGATTTAGTGGAGAGTCGATGCCAGGATCACCTCTATATTGCATGGCACCAGCAGAATTGAAGGTATTGGAAGAGCAACTTCAGGAGCTTCTTGATAAGGGGTTCATTAAGCCTAGTGTGTCACCATAGGGTGCACCAGTTCTATTTGTGAAGAAGAAGGATGGTACTATACAGATGTGCATTGACTATAGGCAGTGAAACAAAGTTACAATTAAGAACAAGTATCCTTTGCCGTGTATTGATGACTTATTTAACCATCTTCAGGGATGTAAAGTGTTCTCTAAGATTGATTTTTGGTCTAGGTATCACCAGTTGGAGATTCGGGACTTTGACATTCTAAAGACGGCATTTAGGACTCTCTATGGTCACCACGAGTTCCTTGTGATGTCTTTTGGTCTAATAAGTGACCCAGCAACATTCATGCCTCTGATGCACAGTGTATTCCAGCAATAGCTTGATTTTTTTATCATAGTATTCATTGATGATATACTGGTGCACTCTCATAACTAATAGGAGCATGGACAGCATCTGAGGATTGTACTAGAGATATTGAGGGAGAAGAAGTTTTATGCTAAATTCTCCAATTGTGAGTTTTGGCTGGGTTCTATAGCATTCTTGGGGAACGTGGTGTCCAGTGAGGGGATCAAGGTAGATCAAAAGTACATTGAGGCAATCCAGAGTTGGGCCAGACCTTCTTAAGCTATTAAGATTCGGAGCTTTCCTGGCTTAGCCGAGTAGTATCACCACTTTGTGGAGGTTTCCCGTCCATTGCTGCGCCTTTGACTATGTTGACCCAGAAATGTGCCCCATTAAGGTGGTCTGATGAGTTTGAGGAGAGCTTTTCAGAAGCTCAAAACTGCCTTGACCACAACTCCAATTCTATTTTTGACGTCAGTATTTGGTTCATATACAGTGTATTGTGATGCTTCTCAAATTGGTATTAGGTGTTTCTACATGAAGGAGGGTAGAGTAATTGCTTATGCTTCATGTCAATTGAAGCCCCATGAGAAGAACTACTTCGTTGATGATTTAGAGTTTGCAACAACTGTCCATGCATTGAAGATTTGGAGGCATTATCTCTACGGTGTGTCTTGTGAGGTATTTACAGATCATCGGAGTTTACAGTACTTGTTCAAGCGAAAGGATCTAAACATGAGGTAGTGAAGATGATTGGAGATATTAAAAGACTATGATATTACCATTTTGTATCATCTCGAGAAGGCCAAAGTGGTGGCTGATGCCTTGAGTAGAAAGGCGGTGAGTCTGGGTAGCCTTGCATATATTCTTGTTGGTGATAGACTACTTTTATCAGTAATTAAGGTCTTGGCCAATCAGTTCATAAGGTTAGATGTTTCGGAGCCTAGGCGAGTTCTAGCATGCGTGGCTTCTCATTCTTCTTTATATGATCACATCAGAAAGAGTCAATATGACGACACCCATTTGTTTGTCCCCGTAGACACGATTCTACACGGTTATGCCAAGGAGGTTTCTACTGGAGATGATGGGGTGTTGCGGATGTAGGGTCTGATTTATGTGCCCAATGTGGATATGTTATGTGCGTTAATTCTTTAAGAGGCCCACATGTCGTGGTATTCCATTCATCTGGGTGCTACGAAGATGTATCAAGACTTGGGGCAGAAATATTGGTGGAGAATGAAGAAAGATATAGTGGAGTTTGTAGCGTGGCACTTGCAATTTTAGCAGGTGATGTACAAGCATTAAAGGCCTAGCGGATTGCTTCAAAGGCTTGAGATTTTTGGGCTCCCACAGACCTTGACAAAATTCGATGCTACTTGGATGATTATGGACCGTTTGACTGAGTCTACACATTTCATTCCTGTGGTGACTACCTATTCTTCTGAGTTGTTGGCTGAGATCTATATTCGCGAGATTGTTCGTCTTCATGGTGTGCCGATGTCCATTATTTTTGATATAGGCACATAGTTTACATTGTAGTTTTGGAGAGCAGTGCAGTGAGAGTTAGGCACACGAGTTGAGTTGAGTACAATATTCTACCCTCAGACGAACGGAGAGTTTGAGCACACCATTTAGATATTTTAAGATACGCTATGCGCTTGTGTTATGGGTTTCGGGGGTTGTTTGGATTGGTTTCTACTTCTTGCAGAGTTTTCCTACAACAACAGCTACCAATTGAGTATTTAGATGGCTCTTTATGAGGCCTTATATGGGATGAGAATCACACTGCAATACATGATACTGAAATAGTGCATCACATTGAGTTACATTATACTGAAATACTGAATAGGACTAGACTGATACATGTATTCTTGAACTGATTATGAACACTGAAACTTCAACTATTTATCACATGCTGAGTAAGCTATACTGAGACTTGGGTGCATCAAACGCGGTCTATATTTAATACTCACTGAGCTCACAAACATTCAGAATGAAAGTCATAATCAAGTTATGCATCTATAGAAAACAAGTTCTGCAACTATTCAAGGAACTAAGCCTAACTATATTTCTGAGGTAATTCGTAACATAGAGAGTTAGCCTCACATACCTTGACGATGGCCCTTTTAAGCATATCATAATGTTCTTCGCCTCCTTCAGCGATAATCTACGTCAATATATAACAAGATGAAACAATATTAGCATTAATTCCGATGTTTTAGTCATTTAGGAATTCTATTAAACACCCTTTGGGCGTAAAGCCTCAAAGCCCTTAGTAATTGGTTTTTTCTTCGCCAAGTTCTCATTCTACTACTTCTAAGTGATCCTACAATCCCAAATAGATGTAACTAATACCATTTCTCATCACCCAAATGTTTACAACAATCGTAAGTCAACAATCAAAAAGCCTGCAATTGTTCATATTGTTCTCTTTGTCAAACCCATTTACTATTCTCTCAAAACTCATAAATTCATAGTTATAAATGATTTGGGAGAAGAAGATTTACCTTTTTGACGTTCAATCCTCTTGAATTTGAGTTCTACGGTTTCCTTTCTCAACAATGGTGTTTCAATCGAATATCTTGGGTGATGGAGGGACCTTGGAGAAGTTAGGTTATTGAGAGCTTCCCTTTCTAGAGTAGGTTTTCATGTTTGGGGTGTGGGGGAACGAGGTATGACTTTTAAATAAGTGAACATGTCCCAAAATTGAGGAGAAAAATAAAAATAGCTCGAGTAAACCTTGCATGCACGAGGCATTGTCAGGGGAGCCGAAATTACTGTGCAAGGCGCCATCAAAGGCACCAAAATTGCAGTGCCTTGCACTGTCTGGGGCGCTGAGGATGATGCCCTTGACAGTGCCTTGCACTGTCTGTGGGAATGAGTTTTTATTCCCTTGCACTATCTATGGCCGTGAGTTTTTATGGCCTTATACTGACTAATGCTATAAGACGTACCTCCTATAAACTTAGTCGATTCTATATAATTTTATACATCTCAATCTCGGTCTTGATTTTAAACAATTGTTTCCACCCATACTCATCCAGATAGGACTTCACATATCTAGAAGGTCACATTAATACTCATTTAACACATCTACAACTAATACGGATTTATGGGGTGTTACACGCTCGGAGCAGGGATTGGCTGTAGATGCAGAGATACAGGTTCAACTTTGGTTTCTCAGGTACAGGATTTGCTTTGCCATGGGAGGTTTGTAGAATCATGTAGAAGCGGATGCGCTTTTACAAGGAGGGGTCCACAGAAGCGGAGTTTGGCTGAAGTAGCATGGACCACGGATGCGAAAAGCCTCCACTGGTACAGGAGTATATCCGCAGAAGCGGTAGGTCTGGATATAAGTGGAGTCCGCATATGCATGATTTTGGCCGCAAATACGATATCGCAGGTGCGTGGTGATGGATCATAGATGCAAATTTTCTGGTAGACTCTATAATATCGAGGGTTTGCATGTTTTTCTCATTTTTGTTTTTGCGGAGCTCGGTCCAAGGGGATCTCTAGAGTGCTTTTCCTAATTGAAGAGCTAATTAAAATTGAATCACTTTTGATGATAGATATTGATTTCCCATTGATTAATACACCTAATATTCATGAATTTAAGTTGGGATTTGGGGATTTTTGGACTATGTTATTTGAGATTTAGATTTGATGATTTGAGGAACGATTTGTGGTTGGAATTTGATGGATTTGGTATGGTTGGACTCTTAATCAAATGGGTATTTTGAATTTGTGAGTTTGTTCGGGTTCCGAGGCACTAGCCTAGGGTTGACTTATTTATTTTGGTTAAAGATTTTAGCTTTATTATTTGGAATTAGTTCCTGTGGTTTTCATTGATTATATTAAGTTAATTTGGCTATATTCGGGTCGTCCGAAGGTTGATTCACTCGGGATGGGCTTGTTAGAGGAATGCTTTTTCTTGATTGAGGTAACTAGCTTACCAAAACATGGTTGAGGCACTAGTTGCCTGAGTTATTGGTGATACCTACGTGCTATGGGTGGTGCACATGTGTGGGGCTGAGCCCATGTGCATCCACCAGGGTGTTTATCCAGGCTCAAGGTAGTGCTTAGTTAATGCAATTCCTTGAATAGATTGTCAAGATATATGTTACGATGTTTCTCATATTTGTACCACGTTGTGACCTAATTGAGCCATATTTGATGTTACATAGAGGTCAGTCTCATGATTTAACTTGATAATTGTTGTTTGTTTTATGGAATTGCTAATTTGAGTTATCATAGCACACTTTGCTCCTACATACACCATACCATGTCATTTATATCAATCGAGGAGTATGACATTTTATATTCATTGGTCATGTATGGGTAATCTTGTATATATGTTTTTCTGTGTGATATGATCTGGACTGATAGCTCGCGAACACACCAGGAGGATTGAGATATTGAGCTTGTAACTACGCCTGGTGGATTGTAATTATTGGCACATGAGTTATTCGTAGAGCATATCTAGCCTTTGTACGAGATGTCAGTGCTAATACTCTTACCGTTGAGTCAGTTCTGGTGGTGAGATATTTCCCATATGTGTTCCAGTAGACCTATCGGGCATGATGCTCGATAAGGATATTGATTTGGTATTGACTTGGTACCGGACACTCAACCCATTTCTATTCCACCATATCGTATGACACCAACAGAATTAAAGGAGGAAAAGGAACAACTTCATGAGTAGGTTGATAAGTGTTTCATCTGACCCACTGTCTCACCTTGGGGTGTTTTAGTTCTATTTGTGAAGATGAAAGACGTCACTATGAGGATGTGTATTGACTATAGGCAGCCGAACAAACTTATAATCAAGAAAAGGTACCCACTACCACTCATTCATGACTTATTTGACCAGCTTCAGGGTTTTAGAGTGTTCCCAAAGATTGATTTGAGGTCAGGGTATCATCAGTTGAAGATTCGTGAATCAAAATTCTCGATGACTGCTTTCAGAACTCAGTATAGTCAGTACGAGTTTCTAGTGATGTTATTTGGGCTGGCTAATGCCCTAACAACATTTATGCACATAATGAATACTGTGTTCCATCCACGTCTTGATTATCTCATCATCTATTCATTGACGATATTTTGGTGTATTCTCGCAGTCGGGAGGACCATGAGCAGAACTTGAGGATCGTGCTCCAAACAATGAGAGAGAGGAAGTTATATGCAAAATTCTCCAAGTGTGAGTTTTGGCTTGATTCAGTGGCATTTTTGGGTCACATGGTGTCTAATGAGGGGATCAAGGTAGATCCGAAGAAGATTGAGGCAGTTCAAAGTTGGCCCAGACCATCTTCAGTTACTGAGATCCGGAGTTTCCTTAGTTTGGCCGCATATTATCATCGTTTCGTATAGGGATTCTCATCAATTGTTGCACCTTTGACTAGAATGTCCTAGAAGGGTGCTCCTTTCATATGGTCCGACAAGTGTGAGGTGAATTTTCAGAAGATCAAGACTGCATAGACTATGGCCCTAGTGCTGGTGTTGCACTTTGTATTGTGATACATCATGTATTGGGCTTGGCGCGGTGTTGATGCAAGCTGGTAGGGTGATTGCTTACGCGTCTCGACAGTTGAAGGTTCATGAGAAAAATTACCTTGTGCATGACTTATAATTGCGATCTATTGTTCACGCATTGAAGATGTGAAGGCAATATCTATACGGTGTTCCATGTGAGGTCTATACTGACCATCGGAGTATCCAGTATCTGTTCAAGCGGAAAACCTTAATTTGGGGCACCGAAGATGGTTAAAGTTGCTGAAAGACTATGAGATCACCATTTTCTATCATCCCAAGAAGGCCAATGTGGTGGTCCATGCCTTGAGTACAAAGGCTAGTGTATCAGTAATTTGGCATATTTTGCGGCAGCAGAGAGACCACTAGCCATGGATGTTCAGGCTTTGCTAATCAGTTTGCGAGACTGGATGTTTTGGAGCCTAGCCGGGTTCTTGATGTAAGGCCTCGTAAACATTTTCCTAAAAAAACCCGAGGTTTCGTGGTGCCAAAGTAGGCGTATGTGTTAATGATAGTTGGATGAATATATTTGGTAGAATTGGTCATTTTTATGGACTATTATGCGGCCGTAGAGTCACTCTGCACATCGCAACATGGCCGTAGAGTGAGGCAGTCATTTGGACCATTTTTGGATGTCATTTCGCGGCCCATTATGCGACCGCAAAACGATTTTTTGGGCCGCACACTGATCACATAGCCAGCTTGGAAAGTTTATAGAGGGAGGTTCTACAACGCATTATGAATGCAAAACAGGTCTGCGGACCGCATAACGGTTGCCGAGTGGGGCGGACCAACCTAGTTCCGAAGGGTCATTTCATGGCCCATTTCGCGGACCGCAGATCCCATTTCGGAGCTTCATTTTTGGGTTTTTATAACCCAACCCCATTTCATTATTTAGACCCTATGGACCATTTCTGAAGGGAGAACTTGTTATCTAGAGAAAGAGAAAAGGCTCTAGAGAGGGAGCGACTTCCTCAATCAATTATTCCCCAATTGTTACTCAAAATCTTGGATGAATTAACAAGGGAAGCACACTAGGTCTTCATCCTAGAGGTAAGATTCTATACCCTATCTCTTAATTTCGAAATTTAACTAGAAATGGGTAAGTAGTATGATAATTCATGGGTATGAGAGTGGCTTATTTTGCATGCATGATTGATTATGGGATGTAGGGAGATTGTTGAGCTAAAATAGTAAATAATGAGTTGTGGGATGAAGGAATCCTCCATAAAAGGACCTTGAAACCTTAAAGTACACCTAGTGCTTAATAAAATGCTCGAATAAGTTAGAACCATGATCATCTTCCCGATTTTTGTTCAATTTGCTACTTTTCTAAAATAGATTGAAGGTGCTATGATTTATGGAACATTTAGAGTTAAGGAAGCTCAAGTAAGGTATCTTGGCTAAACTCTTCTATTAAAATTTAACCCCACAATATCCATGTAAGTCTCGAGTTGCTTATTGTGAATCGATTACCTGGATAAGCTGGTGTCAAAAGACATTTGTGATCAATATGTAATTCAAATTAGTGCTTTCATATCTAAATGCCTTGACCTCAAGTTGTGTTTCAAAGGAAAGCTGATGAAAGCTTGTGTAAGAAATCCTAATGTCCCTAAAACTCCTATTTGCTCAAATGTGTGCTTAAATGTCTGGAATAGAAATGCCTTGTTGTTGGAAAGTCCATGATGATGGTTAAAAATAAAAAGGTGTGCATGAAATACGAAACATTAAATAAGAATCATGTAATGCGAAATGTGAAATATGAAACACGGCAAATGTGCCAAGATAAATAATACTATTGTGACCATTAGTGCCAATGAAATGAAGAGATGTACAAGAAATATGAAATGAGACGGCCTACCCGATCGGGTCGTGATCGGACTCCATGCCACATACATGGCGGTGACTGTGTTAGAATTGTAATTGAAATTGTGATTTGGTTGATGTATCGCATGAGACAACCTAGCCGATCGGGTCGTGATTGGACGCCATGCCGCACACATGGCAGTGATTGTGTTAGAATGGTAACTGAAATTGTGATTTGGTTGATGTCTCGCATGAGACGT
>AWOL01S0003358.1:4722-18398 GCA_000715115.1 Nicotiana otophora
TCAGTTTAGACTGTACCAGTTGGACCAATTCAGGTCCCGGAAGGATTCATAGCTACTCTAGTGCTTCAGGACGCTCTAGTCTGTTTGGTAAGGCTTATGGAGGGTGTGGCCCAGAATGATACATTTCCAGTAGTACCAGCTGTCTCACAGATTGGGGGAGGAGCACAAACTCCCACTACTCCCGCTCCGGAGCAGATGGCTCCCTAGAATCAGGCTCCCGCAGCCCCGCCAGTTGGGGTAGTTCATCCAGTTATTGCGACACAGACTGGTGATAGGCCCGCCATGTCTTTTGAGGCCTTATTGAGACTGGATAAGTTTACTAAGCTCTTTCCAGTTCACTTCAGTGGTACACCTTCTGAGGACCCTCAGGACTATCTTGACCGCTGCCATGAGGTGCTGCGGAACATGGGTATAGTTAAGACCAATGGGGTCAATTTTGCTGTATTTCAGATGACGGGTTCTGCCAAGAGGTGATGGAGAGATTATACATTTACCAGATCAGTTGGATCGCCTGCATTGACCTGGGAGCAGTTCTCACGGCTATTTGTAGAGAAGTTCCTCCCTATCACATTGAGAGAGGATTATCACAGGCAATTTGAGCGTCTGCAGCAGGGAAGTATGATTGTTACTCAGTATGAGTCCCGTTTTGTGGATCTAGCCCGTCATGCTCTCCTTTTACTTCCTACCGAGGGAGAGAGAGTGAGGAGGTTTATTGAGGGACCTACTCACCCTATTAGGCTTCATATGGCCAAGGAGATCGGGAGTGAGATTTTCTTTCAAGCAGCTGCTAATGTCGCGAGGAGGATCGAGATGGTTCTTGCATAGGAGAGAGAGTAGAGGTCTGATATGAGGCCTCATCAGTTCGGTGGTTTAAGTGGTGCCTCGTCTGGAGGCAGGGGTCATTTTGGTAGAGGTCACCCCCCCAGACCATTTTATTCAGCACTTCAGGCATCTCTCGGTGCTTCAGGGAGTCACAGTCCTATTATGCCTTACTCTGGGCAGCCAACATTTAGTGTAGATTCATCTCCTATCAGTGCACCACCACTCCAGAGTCACTACAGTGGTTATCCGGCCCATTCGGGTCAACTTCAGCTTCAGCAGCCACGACATCAGGATGGGTGTCATGAGTGTGGGAACATAGGCCACATCAGGAGGTATTGCCCTAGGTTGTCGAGTAACAGATCTCAGCAGGATTCTCGTGCCATCATACCAACACCGGTTGCTTCACCGCCTGCTCAGCCAGCTAGAGGTAGGGGTCAGGCAGCTAGAGGTGGAGGTCAGGCCACTAGAGGTGGAGGTCGGGCCGTTAGAGGTGGAGGCCAGTCAGTTAGAAGCCGTCCCAGAGACGCAGTTCAGAGTGGTGGGGACCAACCCCAATTTTATGCTTTTCCAGCTAGGCCTAAGGCCAAGTCATCCGATATCGTGATCACAGGTATTATTCCAGTTTGCCATAGAGATGCTTCAGTTTTATTTGATCCAGAATCTACTTACTCCTATATGTCCTCATATTTTACTTCATATTTGGTTGTGCTTCATGATTCTCTGAGTGCTTCTGTGTGTGTATCTACACCGATGGGAGACTCTGTTGTAGTAGATCATGTCTATTGTTCGTGTATGGTTACTATTGGTAGTCTTGAGACTAGTGTGGATCTTCTACTTCTTGATATGGTAGATTTTGATGTCATCATTGGGTATGGATTACCTGTCACCTTATCATGCTATATTGGATTGTCATGCCAAGACGGTGACCCTAGCCATGCCAGGGTTACCTCGGTTAGAGTGGAAAGGAACTCCTGGTCATTCTACCAGCAGGGTTATTTCTTATATGAAAGCTCGACGCATGGTCGAGAAGGGGTGTCTAGCCTATTTGGCTTATATTCGCGATCCCAATGCGGATGTTCCTTCTATGGACTCAGTAACAGTTGTACGTGAATTTTCAGAAGTATTCCCTGCAGATTTGCCGGGGATGCCACCCGACAGAGATATTGATTTTTCTATTGATTTAGCTCCGGGCAGTCAGCCCATTTTTATCCCACCATATTGTATGGCCCCATCAGAGTTGAAAGAATTGAAGAAGCAGTTACAAGACTTGCTTGATCAGGGATTCATTAGACCAGTGTCTCGCCCTGGGGTGCACCAGTATTATGTGTATAGATTATCGGCAGTTGAATAAGGCTATTATTAAGAACAAGTATCCACTGCCAAGAATTGATGACTTATTCGATTAGCTTCAGGGTGCCAAGGTGTTTTCAAAGATCGATTTGAGGTCTGGTTACCATCAGTTGAAGATTAGGGCATCTGATGTCCCTAAGACAACTTTTCGAACTCGGCATGCATATTATGAATTCCTAGGGATGTCATTTGGGTTGACAAATGCCCCAGCATCATTTATGTATTTGATGAATCGGGTGTTCAAACCCTATTTGGATTCTTTTATGGTTGTATTCATTGATGATATCTTGATTTACTCCAGCAGTCGAGAGGAGCATGAGCGGCATCTTCGGAGTGTGCTTCAGACTTTGAAGAATAATCAGTTATATGCTAAATTTTCAAAATGCGAGTTTTGGTTAAACTCAGTTGCTTTTATGGGGGCATGTTGTATCGGCAGAAGGCATAAAGGTAGATTCTAAGAAGATTGAGGTTGTTCAGAATTGGCCTAGACCTACTTCAGTTATAGAGATCCAGAGTTTCCTGGGTTTAAAAGGTTATTATCGTCGGTACGTGGAGGGGTTTTCATCTATAGCAAGCCCATTGTTTAGATTGGTCCAGAAAGGTGTCCCATTCAGATGGTCAGACGAGTGTGAGTTGAGCTTTCAGAAGCTCAAGACTGCTTTGACTACAACGCCAGTGTTGGCATTACCCACAGGTTCAGGATCTTATACGGTATATCGTGATGCATCTCGCGTTGGACTTGGTACAGTATTGATGCAAGATGGCAAGGTGATTGCATATGCGTCGCGACAGTTAAACGTTCACGAGAAGAATTATCCTATTCATGACTTAGAATTGGCAGTCATTGTTCACGCACTGAAGATTTGGAGGCATTACCTCTACCCTCAAGGACACGGTGCAGCACAATGATGCCAAACAGGTTTTTGTGGGGGAAGATGGAGTTCTGCAAATGCAGGGTCATATTTGTGTGCCTAATGTGGATGGGATTCGTGTGAATTAATTCTAGAAGAGGCCCACAGTTCCAGGTATTCTATTCATCCAGGCGCCACCAAAATGTATCAAGATTTGTGGCAATATTATTGGTGGAGGAGAATGAAGAAGGATATAGTTGCATATGTAGCTCAGTATCTGAATTGTCAGCAAGTTAAGTATGAGCATCAGAGACCTGGTGGTTTGCTTCAGAAGTTAGATATTCCTGAGTGGAAGTGGGAGCGTATTACTATGAATTTTGTTGTTGGGATCCCACGGACTCAGAGAAAATTTGACGTAGTTTGGGTCATTGTGGACAGGTTGACCAAGTCAGCACATTTCATTCCAGTGGCAGTTACTTTTTCTTCAGAGCAGTTAGCTGAAATTTATATTCGTGAGATTTTTCGCCTTCACGGTGTGCGAGTGTCTATTATTTCAGATCGAGGTACGCAATTTACCTCATACTTCTAGAGGGCTGTACAGCATGAGTTAGGCACGCGGGTTGAGTTGAGTATAACATTTCATCCATAGACAGACGGACAGTCAGAGCGCACTATTCAGATGTTGGAAGATATGCTACACGCTTGTGTTATAGACTTTGGAGATTCTTGGGATCAGTTTTTGCCACTTGCGGAGTTTGCCAATAATAATAGCTACCAGTCGAGCATTCAGATAGCTCCATATGAAGCATTATATGGAAGGCAATGCCGTTTGCCAGTTGGCTGGTTTGAACTGGGAAAGGCTCGGTTGTTGGGTACCGAATTAGTACAGGATGCCTTGGATAAGGTCAAAATTATTCAGGATCGACTTCCCACAACTCAGTCTAGGCAAAAGAATTATGCCGATCGTAAGGTTCGTGATATTGCATTCATGGTTGGAGAAAGAGTATAGCTCCGAGTTTCACCTATGAAAGGTGTAATGAGGTTTAGGAAGAAGGGCAAGTTGAGCCCTAGGTATATAGGACCCTTCGAAATTCTTGAAAGGGTGGGCGAAGTAGCCTACAAGCTTACATTACCACCTAGCTTATCAGCGGTTCATCCGATATTCCATGTGTCTATGCTCCAGAAATATCATGGTGATCCTCCCATGTGTTAGATTTCAGCTCAGTCCAATTGGACAAAAAATTGACTTATGAAGAGGAGCCAATAACTATTCTAGCCAGGCATGTCAGACAGTTGAGGTCTAAGAGTTACCCTTTAGTTCGAGTGCAATGAAGAGGTCAGTCAGTAGAAGTATCTACCTGGGAGTCCGAGTCAAACATGCAGAGTAAATATCCACACCTTTTTACCAGCTCGGATATTTTTTCTAACTTCGTTCGAGGATGAACGTTTGTTTTAGAGGTGGAGAATGTGATGACCCAAAAGGTCATCTTTAAATTTAATTATTATTTCTATGATCTAAGACCTCTAAAAGTACTATTTATTATTTCTCGACTTACGTGCACAACCTGTATAATTTTTCAGAAAGTTTTATATGAAAAATTGATTAAAATGTGAAATAGAGCCTTAAAACTTAACTGAGTTGACTTTGGTTAATATTCAAAGCAAACAGACTCGGATCAGTATTTTGATAGTTCTGATAGATCCGTATCGTGATTTGGGACTTGGGCATATGCCCAAAATTTAATTTAGAGGTCCCTAGCTTGAATTATCGCCAGTTGGCGAAAACTAGAAGCCTAAAGGCTTAAAGATTTAAAAGTTTGATTACAAATTGACTTTTATTGATATCAGGGTCGGATTCGAGTTTTGAAATTTTTTATAGGTCCAGTATGTCATTTATGACTTGTATGTTGAATTTGGTGAGAAACAGAGTTGATTTGTCGTGATTCGAACGTTCGGTTGTGAAAATAGAAGTTTTAAACCTTTCTTAAAAATTTCATTTGATTTGGTATCCGATTCGTAATTCTAGGTATTAAATTGGTGTTTTGATCGCGCGAGTGAGTTCGTATGAGATTTTTGGACTTGTGTGCATGTTTGGTTTGGAGCCCCGAGGGCTCGGGTGAGTTTCGGATAGCCTACAGACCATTTGAACTTTGAGAAAAAAATCTGATTTTAGCTTCTGCTATCATCTGGTGCATTGTACTTTGCGTTCGCAACCGAGGGCACGCGTTCGCGAAGGGTCGAAGTGCAAAGCTTCGCGTTCGGGATCGAAGCCTCGCGTTCGCGAAGAAGGAATGAGGCAGAAGCTGAAGCACCAAAATTGTGCTACGCGATCGCACAAGTCAGTACGCGATTGCGTAAGGTTGAGAAAATGTTCTCTGCGATCGCATGGCCATTTATGCGATCGCATAGAGTTAAAATTCCGGGCAACCAAAACATGATTCGCGATTGCAAAGAATTATTTAAGATAGTGAAGAGTAAAATGGACCCGGGCAAAAGTTGTTCTACGCGATCGCGAACGAAGTTCCGCGATCGCGATGAGTAAAAATCTAGGCAAACAGAACTTAAGTTCTGAAAATGGGATTTCGACCCATTTTTCACCATTTTCGATTTTGAGCTTGGGTAAGACGATTTTTGGGCAATATTTATGGGAAAACATTGGGGTAAGTATTCCTTATCCTATATTGATTATATTTCATGATTCCATACTCATTTATATCATGAATTAGTGAATTTATGAAAGAAAAATCAGATCTTTTTTTATAAAATTTTCCAGAAATGTAAAATGAAGATTTGAAAGCCAATCTGATGTCGAAATTCGATAATTTTTGTATGGTAGAACTCGTATCGGAACGGGTGTTCGGATTTCGTGAGTTCTTCCGGGATTGAGATGTGGGCTTCACTGTTGATTTTTAAAATAAATTTTAGATTTTTATCCGAAAAATTTGTAAATTCATATGGAATTAAATTCCTACGATTTGTATTAAGTATATCGAATTATTTATGACTAGATTTGAGAATTTCGGATACGAATTCGCGAGGCAAAGGTTTATTGGATTCTTGAAATTTGGTTGCAAAGCGAGGTAAGTATCGTGGTTAACCTTGACTTGAGGGAATAAAACCCTTGAATTATTTACTACGTGAGTTTCATGTGTAACGATGTATAGGCAAGGTGACGAGTGCCTATACTTTGTCAAATTAATTGGTTGCTTAATTATTTAAAACATCTTAAATTGTTTAAGACACGAATTAATTGTTATAGTAATTATTTTTCTCATATTTCTTGTCATATATTAATTCTTGAATTTCTGCAATTATTGTTACATGCTTATTTGATTTATATGTCTTAATTGCTACTTGACCTTTAGCATATTAAATATTAAACTGCCTATTTTCTCCTCGATTTCCACAATTAATTGCCACTTGTCATTGTTTGTTTCATAAATAAATTATAATTATTGTATGCCTTGATGCTTAATAGTTTTCTTATTGAATGTGATATTTATTAGAGTATTTCTATTACATTTAATAGTTGTGTATATATATGGGGGATCGGGTTGCACGCCGCAACAGATTTATTTAAAGTTTATATGGGAAAATGGGTTGCACGCCGCAACAAACTTATTTAAAGTCAATATTGGGGGATCGGGTTGCACGCCGCAACAGACTTATTTAAAGTTTATATTGGGGGAACGGATTGCACGCCGCAATGGAAACAGGTTGAGGGATTGTGACTGCTGAATTGATTTCAATTATTTACTAGTCTTACTACTATTCCCGTCATTATTATTATTATTATTATTTTTAATTATTATTATTATTATTATTATTATTATTATTATTATTATTATTATTATTATTTAATGTAAGCGACCTGCCTTAGCCTCGTCACTACTTCGTCTAGGTTAGGCTCAGCACTTACGAGTACATGGGGTCGGTTGTACTGATACTACACTCTGCACTTCTTGTGCAGATTTTAGAGTTGGTCCCAGCGGCGTACCATAGACTTGCTCGGATTTCAGCTACCCAAAGGAGACTTGAGGTATAACTGCGCAGCGTCCGCAGTTCTAAAGTCCCCGTCTACTTTACTTTAGCTGTGTGTTTGCTTTCAGACAACTTTATTTTATTCAGACCCTTATTTATATTATTCTAGAAACTCGTGCACTTGTGACTCCAGTTCTGGGATGGTATTTAGACATCGCTATTATTATGGATTATTCACTACATTTCAGACTTTACTTCCGCATTTGTTTCTTTGTTATTGATTAATTTAAAATTATTTTAAAATGGCTAATATTATTCTAACGTTGGCTTGCCTAGCAAGTGAAATATTAGGCTCCATCACGGTACCGAAGGTGAAAATTTTGGGTCATGACATCTTGTTTAGAATTTAGCTTTGATTGTGCTTTCTCAGACACTTGTATAGCATTTTAATTCTTAATAATATACTAACATTTTTACTGTGTTCTAACGATCTTTTAATGGAAATAAATTTATGTACCCTAAGATTATTTTTCTAACTTGAATAAGAATTTTACTCATATGATAAATTTAAAAAATAATTGAATTGGATTCTCTTGCTAAATAATTAATTAAAAGATTTAATTATTTAATTTTAACATAAACAATAATGTATTATATATTGATTTAGATTATAATATTAGTTCATATCTTGTTTTGAATATTTAATCTTAATTATAATTTTATCCACCATAAATTTTATTTTCAAATAGTACAAGATTGATATGACATTTCACTTTTAGATATTTATGTTTGTAAAATCATTAGTGGTATTGACTCTTACCAACCATTTGTTTTCTCTTTCTCACACATTTATATTCTTAAATATTTTCTTATTTGTTTAATAATTGGGCATTACATATTACCCGAAAAATTAATTAAAAAATATTATTTGAGTAGAAAAATAGTTCAATATAATATAAAAATATATTATCGTGAGGATATTTTTTTTCTCAATTTCAACTCTTTATGCAGTTTATTTAATATTACTTTTATTATTTCTTAGTATTGGACATTATGGAGTGGTAATGTATTGCCAATACAGAGGATTCTTATGAAATTGATTTTATTAAACCTTCATACATATTTTTAATAATAATTTAATAGATAAATTTTATTAATTTTAAAATCTTAAATATTAAAAATTAGCATAGAATGTACTATAGTTCAAAAAATAGGTTATTGCAGTTATGTCCTCTTCCCATGAGTTCTTCCGTTTAATAATTTAGGACTATTTTGGTATATTAATATTGTATTTATGCTTTTATAATAATATAGGCTCTCCTTTTTCTAAATAAATTTGGACAATATAATACATTCTCAAGTTAAATTAGTAATAAGACATTATAATACGTTTTCAAATTAAATTAGTAATAGCAATTTTTAAGAAGTATATCCTAAAAGTAATAGGATTACATGACTAAAGATATTTATTTGTTCAACTTTATAAGAATTTGACAGCCCAAAAGTAATTATACTAATATAATTCTTAAAGATAATCATGTAAGATTATTAACGTATAATATTATGGCCTAAAACTAATACTTTTAAAAAAAAGCCATTTTTAAAATAAGTTGACAAGCTATAAAGGTGTGGGCAATGGCATGCTATGCTTATTACACCAACTTACCCGCAAGGATACAATACAACACATGGCAAACACTACCCTGCCCTTAGGGCTGCCATGCATTCTGTCTCGGCAGTGACAGTGGCGGATGTAGTGTAGTATCATCGGATCCAATTAAACTTATAACTTTTGACACGAAATAAAATTTTATGTGTAAAAATTCATTAGAATTATAAAATAGCAGATATGAACCCATAAATTTAAAAATATAATGGGTTCAATACTAAAATTTTTAAAAGTTGAACTCATAAGATTTAAATTATGGATCCGCCTACACTTATAAAGTTGACTCAACCTAATCTTAATGCAGGCAAACTTTGAACATGATTCAGTTCCACTCGTTACTTTAACATGTCTAGATTCAACCCATCCGATTTATTTGACACCTTTTTATTACGGGCTGATATATATGAGTATTGAAGCTAAGTATATTGACAGGGTTCTTAAAAATACATCTATTTAAGTTTTCATAATTAACTTTCAAGCCCTCGATAACCAGTCAAAGAAATAACTAGCTCTAAAAGAAGGAAAAAGGGAATATGAAATATATAAATTATGCCAGTAAATTCCAAAGCTTAACACTCTTAGGGATGATTTGGTAGGAGGTATTAGAAAAAATAATATAAACATTAGCTTTATATATTACTAATACCTTGTTTGATATATTTTTTCAACCTGTGAATAATTAATACTTGTATTAATTATACGCCATGTTTAGTATTATCCTATGTATAAGTAATGCATAAAAAATCATGACATTAGTAATATCAAGGCTACTAATGCATGCATTAGATTGGTTAAATATAAAATTATCCTTAAAGTCCCTTAAAACTTGAGAATATAGAGAGTATTTTTATAATCAATTATTTTTCTTAAAAATTATGCAATACATTATAATTTTAATATACTACACCAAATAATAAATAAAAAATAATATCTGCATAACTAATATATGCATTACTAATCCATGCGCCCGTCTTTCGGGGAGAGAGGAGGTGGATGCGTAAGGAAGAAGGAATGGCAAAATGGTAAAATAGAAGTTTGGTAAGGGCAGGTGAAGAAACGAAGGCTTGGGCCACACTCCAAACTCCCAAAAGCATTCCGTTTGAAATTAATTTAGCAGTCCAAAACATAATCAAATTAAAAAGTTCTGTTAATGAAATTACAATTAAATAAAAGGGGACGAAAAATCATTTTCCGCAGTTTTACATTTCAATCCTCCTCTTTCTCTTTCTTCTCTCTTTTTAGGTCTCTCTCTCTCTCTAATCTTTCTCAATTTCTTCCTCTTTTCTTCACCTCTCGACTTCTCGATTTATCGCTTCGATCAAGGTATACTTTTTTTGCTTTTTGATTATTTTTGGTTTTTCTTTCTCCCACAATAATTGATTTTAATTTTATGTTCTTCTCTTGTTATTTCTCTACTTTTTCTATAATTGTTTTTTAATCGGGTGATTCTAGGCCTTTTTTCTGGGCTTCGAATTTGAAACTGAAGATCGGGTAAATTTTTCGACTTTTATTGATTTTTTTGTTGGATTTTCTTCAATTTTCCCTTTCTTGTTTAAAATTAAGCATGTGTTCTAGCGTTTATGCGTTAAAAGAGGTATTTTTTTTCCTACTTTGTTAGATTTGGATTATTATGGTTCTTTTTTTTTGGAATGTTATGACGTGTCATTAGTTTAAAGTTTTGATTTTTAGGATATTGCTTTACAGCCCATGTGGGATAATGCTGATTTCTTGCTTCTTAGTTGAGAATTTACCATATCTTTTTTATGTGAAGTGTTGCTGCTATCTGAATCATCTAAATAACATGTGCTGCTGTGCATAAGCAGTTGAGTTCTGTGCTGAGTTGGGGTTTTATATGTTCACTTATTTGTTTTTTTTTTTTCCTTTCATTAATCATCAATGATGACTCATCCCAATTCCCAAACTAGTTGGCTTCTACTATATGAATCATATGTATTCTTTGTGGTCAGTGGCAGAGCCACAGCCAAGGAAGGGGTTCAATTGAATCCCCTTCATTGAGTTTGCAATTTTTTACGTATACATATTAACTTTTGTATCCCCTTGTAGTGGCAAAGTTAGCTCAAAGTTTGTTTTAAGCCACAAGTTCCAATCTTTTGAATCCCCTTGTTAAAATATCATTGTCTAACAAAAGTAAGACTATTTATATCCTAACCATCAACCTACCTCTTCCTTTATCCTAAGCTCACATAGATGGAGTTGTTTATCATTCATCCTGTTAATTAAATGTTGGAGCGGAAATATTGAGACATTAATATGTGCACTTAGCTTTTTCTACTGTTTCTCTGATCTTTGTCAAAAGTGAGTGTGTCTTTTGTTTTATACTTCTTAAAGGTCTTTTTTGCATCATTTCGTTGAATTGTGCTTTGCTAAGCTTTCAGTTTCTTAGTAAGGAAATCTAGCTGGATAAACTTACTTTTTTTGGGTTTCTTTGCTAGTGTAATTGTTGATGATCTTACAATAACTACCATTCACTTCGAGGTGATAGTATGCTGAGCCAGGTTTTTTCCACGCTGAGAAGTATTAAGCAGTTTAATGACATAAAGAAGTGCCCTGATCTTGGATAACCATTCATGCAAACAATAGTTGTCTTGACATCTCTGAGATCTATCTGTGCATTCAGTTGTTACGAGAAACAAATTTCTTGAATTCATGCTATATGCAATCAGAGATTAGCAACAAAAGGTTCTTTAGACTGTTTTGTATTTGTCTAGATAATCGAGTTTACTAATCATGCTCCTTTTGGTGGAAACCCTTGAATAGTTGAAATTCCATGTTGATTGACCATATTAAGTGATATGACAATGATTGAAGTGCAAGCTTTTGCTTACCAAAATGGTTGCAGCGATGTTTTCCTGTCGGTCTTTTACCACTTCTGTTTTGGTGATAGCTAGTGTTTGGTTTTTTTTCCTTGAAGGAGTTAGTGTTTGCTGAACTTGTATTGTTAAACAAGAAACATAAGAATAAGTTGCCTGTCTTTCTACGCGATTCTAATTGGCTACAAGAAGAATGGGTAAGCAACATGTATTCTTTTTAATGTATGACAATTTGCTGTTACCATTGACAAGAATGGGCTGGCTATGTTAGCAAGTCAGCAGTTAGCTGAGTGAGGATGGAGCCTTGGATATCTCTGCTAGATTGGGCAGCTTAAGTATCCAGTTTGCTTGTCAGAAGTAGTTTCACCTGGATACACATAATTATATTTTGTAGGGAACTCAAATTTTGGTTGATTACAATGTAATCACAATTTTGAACTCCTATGTTCTTGCAAAGTCTAAATAAGGGTTGGTTAAATTAATTTGAAGTTTGCAGGCAACCATATCTCAGAAAGTTGAGGTATATGTGAGAAAATGTCTTGTAATGAATGCAGTTTTTGCCATCTCGTTAAGTTACATCTACTTATGGATCTTGTAGCGGTATAACAATTAGTTTTCCAGTCAAGTTTTTTGTTTGATTGTGCTTAATATCTTTGAGAGGATATGAAGAAAAGAGAGCTGGAGTTTTCACCATTTGCCTCTAATGTCATAATTAATTGTCTAGGTTACTGAACTAAACCCCCTATAGTGTTGACTGAGCACCAACCAAAAGGCATTGATGTTGATGACTAATTCTAGTTATTGTTGGTTGTTTGAATGTTTTCTGTTTCTTGATTGGATGTAATATTTCGGATTGCCGGTCCTGTCTGATAATTTCAGTGTTCCTTAGTTGAGGGATTTGCTTGTTCTTTTTGTTGCAATGATGGAAATTGTATATAATGAGCTTGTGGTGCAAGTGTCAGGTTAACTGCAGAAAATGGAATCTTCCAAGGAGACGGGCTGCCAAGCTCCAGAAGGCCCCATCCTTTGCATCAACAACTGTGGGTTCTTTGGTAGTGCAGCCACCATGAATATGTGCTCCAAGTGTCACAAGGACATGGTACTGAAGCAGGAACAAGCTAAATTTGCAGCTACATCAATCGAAAACATTGTAAATGGAAGCTCAAGCAGTAATGACAAAGAGCCTATTGTCACTGGTTCAATCAATGTGCAACCGGGATCAGCAGAATTAAAGGTTATCTCTACAGAAGCATCTTCTGATTTATCCTCAGGCCAGAGTTCAGAGGTGAAGCCAAAAGTGGGCCCAACTAGGTGCACTACTTGCCGCAAGCGTGTGGGCTTAACAGGGTTCAATTGCAAGTGTGGAAATCTTTTCTGTGCAGCTCACCGTTATTCAGACAAGCACGACTGCCCATTTGATTATAAGAATGCTGGTCGGGATGCTATTGCTAAAGCAAATCCTGTTGTTGTAGCAGAAAAGCTAAACAAGATCTAGGAAGCTTCTATTGAATGTTATATGAACTGAAGTATGATGTTCTTGCTTTAAAATCTGTTGGTCTTGGCCTTCTGTCGTATAAGGTGTCCCTTAGATGTCAATGGTATAAGATGTCCCTGTTCAAAAATGGTATAAGTGATGAAAGTAGGGCACAATCATTATATCTCCAGTTTGTAAGTTGTTATTTTTGCTGGCTTGGTGGATATCTTCATGGACCTTGTAGTCCTTGTTCTTTCTCATCTTTATGTTCTTATTGATTTGCTGTGCAGAATGACTATCCACTCAAAAGGGGTAAAAAAGGAAAAACAAAAAAGTCAAGCGGGTACATGTTTGTCCTTTATTCCTTTATCAATCTGCTTATGTGTTATCTGATGTTTGTGATCAATTTGCTTATGTGTTATCTGAGGAGTATTTGTTATTATCAATTAATTCAACTCAAAGGTAGAGGAGTCGTGGATAAATAAACATCAACTCTTTTTTATTCTGATATATTGCATTCTCTTGTGCATTAATGAATGGTTTATATGATGCTATGTATTTACTACAATTATCAAGTCAATCCATCCAGGTAGTTGATATTGTATTAACCGAGGTGCGCAAGAACATACTATAATTTTACCACTGGCAGCTCATCCATTTTGTGGGAGAGATTTTTTTTTTTTTTTTTTTTTTTTTTT
>AWOL01S0003358.1:29264-97966 GCA_000715115.1 Nicotiana otophora
ACTTCTCTAAGTGATCCCCCTCTCCCCACGTATCTTAGCCAACCCCTATCCACTGTTATCACGTATTACATCTTGTTCAATTTTTCTTTCGATTGAGTCTTCCTCCATTGAAACCTAAGAGCAAAACCACCTAAAATCCGCTTTAAACCACCATTAAAACCATTCAAAAACCAGCAGCAAACTCTATAAAACTCAGCCTAAAACTTCAATAAGTTTAAGCCGCGGCCGAAAAAGGGATTAGGGGAATAGGAGTGAGGCAATAGAGGAAAAGGGAGAGAGGTGACGATTAGAGTTAATTTTAGTTGAAATTTCAGATTGATAATTTAAGAGGAAGAAGAACACACCACATGCAAAATACATACAAATCACATAGAAAGAAATATTGTATGCAACTTGTATGCAAATTGTTTGGAAGTTATATAATGTTGTGCGAAGCATTACAAGCAAATTGTAACTGACGACATGTTTGAAGATGCATCGAAATTGTATTAACATTATATGAAAATTATATTGTTTGACCCAAAATTTAAATCTAGGTTTAAAATAGAGTTAATCTTAGCTAATATTAATATTAATATCCAAAAGATATATTAACCGATTTTGTAGCGAGAAATCACATATATTATTTGTGCAACAATAAATGGCAACAATACTGCTATATTCAATAATCCAAAAATAAAGGAGGTAGCATTAAATAACAATAAATAGCAATGAATAACATTTAAGTAAATAAAAACATGTGAGTCACTCGAAAATGGTGAAATTCTTTGGTATTCTTTCTGACAATGATAAATGATTGATGAGCGTTTGAGTATTCGGATTCTCCTTGGAACGTGGGAGAAAAGTTAGATAAAGATCCGAAGAAAAGGTGTATTTTGTATGCATATAATAAAGCAAGAATCTTCAGAGAATGTCAATGTATTGTATTTTACAATGAATGTCCAATCCCCTCTATACCATTCTCTCTCTTTCTATTTATAAGGGCACATGAGTCACAAAAACTCTAATAGTACAGATGGAAGGAATATTCCTGAAAATATTCTTTGTAAGATCTTCTATCTAAAACTAGATGTTACTGCTTTGATGAAGGGAGTGCTCGTCCTCGTCCTTATCCTCTGCTGAGTCAACTCGACCTCGCCTTCGTCCTTTGTTAAGTCACTTCGACCTCGCCTTCGACTTCTGTTGAAAGCACATCGATGACGCGTAGCAGTCTTCGAAGGCTTTTTTAATGTTGACTGGCCCACATATAGTTATGATAATATTTTGCCCATACATATATAAGAATTATATTTTAAGTTGTACGTTATTGTAGTTATATAAAATTATATGAAAGTTATAAATAAGTTGTATACTGTATGATTAGCTATATGAAATTTATATTTAAGTTGTATGATATTGTACATATATTATATTTATATCAACTTTGTATGACCGTTTAAATAAGTTATATATTGTACCATACATTCTTCTTTCTTTTTCTCGATTTGCTAGAGAAGGAAAAACAAAGAAGGAAGTTGTTGCCATAGTTTTTCGGGGAGTCACTGCCGGTGCTTGGCCTCGTAGTTGGCCGTCTTTCGGCGTGACAATGGATGTGGTATTTGAAATGGTTTTTTGCTGCTTTGAGTTAAGAAGAGGAGAAAAGGAAAGATGGGGTGTTAGTTTGGCCTGATATTAGAGAGATTAGGGGATATGATGGAGGCGCAGTGGAACAAGGAGAGAGGAGAGGAGAGCAAATTAAATGGGAAGGAAAAAAAAAAGGTATAACTGAAGTCCTTAACTCAAAATGCTAGCCTTTTAAATGGAAGTCTTATGGTATGCGGTTTGTATGTATATCCATATCAGTGAGCATATAATTTTTTTTTAAAAATCGTATAAATATTATTAAATAATATATTTGCATTAAAAATATATAAGTTCCTAAATATGATAAATGTTGATCCTATTTAGCTGCCTTAATAAATAAAAAAATATGACTTATTATAACTTTTGGTGTTGCGCCAATGACCGAAGTTATCTGATTATCTTTTTCCTTTCTCTCTCTACCTCCTACTTTCTCTCTATCTTTACTATAATTTTTTTTTTGTTATTTATTTTGATAATTGGATATTGTCTTAAAATATTATACAAATGGGTGAAAATCATTTGCACCCCTAAATTTTGCTTTAAAAATCGAGCTCCCTCTCTATTTTGAACAATTATCATTCTTCCCCTTATTTCTCAATTGACTTTTTAAAATGCCTATTTTAACCTCTATATTATCAATATTTATCTTTTACATTTTAATTTTTTTTTTTTTACCTTTTTAGCATCATGATATTTTTTTTTCTAATATCTATGCTATGAACTTACCTATGTAATGACTAACTTTTATTTTCAAAATAAAAAAATATAAAATGATAACCAAGCATATAATTCATTGATATTGAATAATAAAAAGGATAAGCAAAATAAAAATTAAAATAAAATAATTTGCTTTTATCAATATTGTATTCATAGCAATCAAATTTCAAAAATCTATTTACACAATCGAGAATAAAATATGGTGAGAACCTTAAACATATCCTCAATGCAAGTAATATAAAATTTTATTATTATTAAAAGTAAAGGCAGATTTTATAACAAACTCCTAAAGGATTATCTATTTATCACTGAGAAATTGTAACTTAAATATATACTTAATGCATGTCATATATGAAGGAATACCGAATACTCCCTTGGGAGCTGATATGTCGTTTCAGTTCTGGTATGGGGAAGACCGATCAAATGTGACAAATAATATAAAGAATATTATATTTATAATTTAAATAAATTTATATTATAATTTATAATAAGGTATAATATCATTTAAATTATAAAAAAAATCATAAAAATAGAATGTAAAATAAAAAAAGAGCATTACACATAGAGGAGGAAATTGAAACATGACAAGGGCAAAATAGACAGTGTGTAGGATAAAGGGGGTGAATGATAATTGTTCAAAGTTAAGGGGAGAGTTTAATTTTTAAACCAAAGTTAACGGGTGTAAATGATTTTACCCTATACAAAACAATCAATGAAGAGAAATTAAAAGAGTCAAAAGATAATATCGAATGAATTATAGTTCATGTTATGCCCAAAAAAAAATTATTATCATGATATATTATTCAAAATAAGAAAATAATTTTGTATAAGATAAAATCTTGGTTGATCTTAAAATCCTATGTATCAAGACTTCCAACATAAATCAAATAAGAGAGAATTCAAAAGGTAAAAAATTAATGAGTTGAGTTATGAATTTTAATCATTTTTATTTTCACTTGCCAGATAGAGGTTAGGCAAAATTGAGATTGGCCTCGGGATGAGACGCTCGTAAAATGAATTAAAGTATTGAATTGTTTGTTAATTTATTACTTCTAATATCTTATTTGGAAGCACACAATGGTAAGTTACATTATGTAATTGTGAATTATTCCTCTAAGTCTAAATGTCGTTTTTTAATTCTTGACTTTGTAACTTGGTTGCTTCTCAGAAAATGTCAATAAAGAAAACAATAGTCTTTCGAAAAAAAGTTTAAATTATTGTATTACATTTTTTTTTTGTATTTATTTATTTCTCGCCCAAACCTACGTAAAAACGATATTTTATGTTTAATTTTATATTGTCTTTAGAATAAAGTGTTAATTTACTTGTTCGATTAGGCTCCGTCTTTGAAACTTACATGTAGTAATAGGCTTTTTAATTTCTCTATGTGCATTGAAGAGGTCCTAAATAGTAAATACACGTGATATAAGCTTTATTTCCTAATCCTTTATTAAGATATTATGTTATATAATTTAAATAAAAATAATTTATATAAGGTAAAATCTTTGAACTCCTAAATATTAGGACTTTATACATAGTTCAAATAAGGAATGATTATTATAGTATTTAATTAATTTAAAAGTCCTAAATATTAGAAAAGTAACTTAAATTATAGTTTTGTCCAGTATGAAATCTATTTTTAAAGTGTAAAAAAGGTAAATAATATTTTACTAAGAGGTTTCATACTTTCAATATAGTATAAATGTGTACAAATTATAAAAGAAAAACAGTTTATTTTAGTAATTAGCAAACTTCAGTTAAAGCGGATAAAATAATTTGTAATATAGTACATATATATAAGAAAAAATCCCCGAGATTTAAGTTCACAGCCTTATTGGGGTTCTAGCTTAAAAACCCGTTTAGCCCAACCACAAGTATTTAAGTGGTCACTACTCACTAATAAAACATTATGTAGTAAATGTGTTTACCCTCAAAATCGGATAACAATTGAATTTGTTAGTGGTTTAAACGATATACGGATTAATTTGATACTAAACGATAAACTTGATTGCAATTGAAATAGATAACGATAAATTAACTGCAAACCAGAGCTGAATGTACTTTGATTGACACCAAGATATCGAAGAATAAGAACTTAAAGAATAACGGTAATGTATTGCTTATGAGTGTATGTTACAATGCCTTTCATGAAATTCTATGCCCTCTTTATATATTAGAAGAGTCCTACTTTTAGGGTATTATTAATTCTATTGTTCTATAAAAGATAAAAAGTCATTGATTTGCTCACTGGTGGCCCCTTGTTTTTGGTATGTTCCGTAATTTCATCCGCAATATTCGATTAGTTGCGGGAATTTCGGACCCTTTTCGGGTAAACTGGCGATATTTTCATTGAGACCGTTATAACCGGGACCAGTTAAGACCTCGGTAAACTCGAAGGCAAGTCCGGTGGTTCCGGTGGCTCATTCGGCAAGGCACGAATCGGCCTCTGGGGTTTTATCACCATCTCTCGATCCCAAATTGTCGTGTTGGATGCTCAGTCAAATCTCGAGTTCGATTTTACTCGTATACAGATAGTCCCCTCATTTTTCAAAGAGTAAACGACGAGAAACAATATGAGCTCCCGATTCTTACTTCGATAAATCATGACGTAAGCGACAAAAATCATGACGAAAAGTCCCTTCGTTTTTTGGAGAGCAAATGACGAGAAACGATATGAGCTCTCGATTCTCACTTCGACAAACAATGACGTAAGTGACAAAAATCATGACATAAGTGATAAGAAATAGTTGAAACGTCCCGTCGGTCCAGTTTTCAAGGTATTAAATGCTTGTTAGTTGCTGGTCGACCACTCTCAGATGTGAACCGTCACTTGGAAAACTATAAATGCCCCCTCCTCCGTTCATTCAAACTTTACATTCAAACCTTCTGCTCTCGTGCCTAAGAGATTTCAACACTTCCAAGTTCTTTTATTCTGATTTTTTGAGATCTTTCATAAAAGTTCTTCATTCACTAATCATCCATTATTTCTCATCCAAACCTTCTTTTCTCTTTATCTCTTCTATCTAAAGAAATGGTGAAGATTTCAAAATCCGTTCCTCAAAAAGAAACTCCCTCTGCCTCGAGGCTGGCTGTTGAGGAAATCGTTTCTCATACTGCTGCTGCTGAGGAACCGACACTGGAGCCTCCTCTAAAATTATTCATCCCCGCAGGGTGCCTGACCGGTGCTGATTTCAAGAACGAGTAAACCTCTTCGGTACCGGGTCGGTGTGAATAGGTCTTGAGGTATATCTGCTCGATCATCGAGGACGTCCTTTCCGAAATCAAGAAAGATTTCAACTGGGCTGATAAGTAGGCAATGGTCCCCAAGCCCGAGGAAGCTATTACTATCCACGTGGAGGGTTTTCTAAGTGTTTACACTTATCCCTTCATGCTGGGCCCCTTGGATCCAGTCATTATTACCTTATGTAAGAGGTACGAAGTGACCCTCGGCCAAATTCACCCTTCCTTTTGAAGGATAGTAATTCTCATCCGTTTCTTCGTAAGCAAGATCGAGGGGTGTCCCTTCACCATTGACCATCTCATGCGCTTATATAGTCCCCTACTTTATCGAGGGGGACTAATCAAGCTTGCCCGTCGGGCCACTAAGACCCCGTTCTCTAGCATCGACGAAGATCGGGACCAAGGCTGGTTAGGCCGCTTTGTCCGAGTGAAGACTTCAGATTTTATCCCAGCCGAGCATATGCCATTTACTGAGAAGTGGAATATGACACGTAAGTATAACCTTGCTTTTAAGATTTTGTTCATCATTCTTTTTTTTTCTCCTTCCTTCTCACGATATTTTGTGGTGGTGTAGCTGTTTCTCATATGTCGGATGTAGTTCCTCGACTCAAGGAATGGGTCGAGGGCGTTGTGAAACAAAGGTCTTATTCCCAGCATTCGTTGCGCGAGCTCTCGAAGGGCAGATGGGAGGCCTGCTCCATGGTGAGAGTTTTCTCAAGTGTCATTTGATTTTCCTTTTGCGCTATCGATTTTTGACTTACTTTACTTCTCTTTTGTAGGTTTACTAAAAGATGTTGAGATGAGGTCTCCATCCGGTGATGACGATATCTTCACCGATCTCCTTGCTTCGGGGCAGGATAAAGATAAGAAAAGAAAAAGGGCTCCGAGTTTTTCGGGCCCTGAGAAGAAGAAGCCAAGGAAAAGATTGGCGCGTAAACCCAAGGGAAGCACCAGTGGTCAAGCAATGACTCCAGGCTCACTCTATCGATTTAGGGATGAGTTCGAGGGGGAAGGAGAAGCCTTCGATCTGGTGGCCAGCATGCCGCCGCAGCTCGAAAGGCAAGGGGCCTCCGAATCAAGGGGATGCGGGGCCGATCTTCATCAAGTCGGGGAGGCCGAGGTGGTGGCAGGAACTGAACCTTCCCGATATGTGGGAAAAGCCCCGCAAGAAGCACTTGGCACGATAGAGATTTACGAGTCGCCCTCATTCATAGAGTCGATGTTTAACGAGGCTCAAGCTGTAAAAGAACGCCCCATCGAGGGGGTCCATAGAGTGAATGACCCCTTCCGTGGTTTTTTCGATGGTGTGGATTCCACGGCCACAGAGGATGCCATCAAATTTGGCGATCTAGAGATACTGAGGAAGAGCTCATATTATGAAGCAATCAGGCCTTCCTCGAGCCCGAAATTGGTCGACCGCTTCTCTGCCCCGAGTGCATATCCTGATTGGAAACACACCATTGTTATTTCCCTTCCGTAGGACGCCCGAGTTCTTTCTGCCCCCGTAGGGGTGGCTAGTTATCTTGGGTGTCTGGTGACCGAGGATGACCAGGCCAAGATGAATGAGGTGGAGGTACCTTGCTTATTCAACGAAGTGCAACATGCGCTTAACCGTGTAATTTTCGCATTTTCCTTGATTTTCAATTTTGTACTTAGGTTATTTCATAGATGACTTGACATTTTGTTTCGTGCTTGTAGGCATCAATGCTTCATCACGAGACCTTTTTAAGGCACCGAGAAGAGCTGAAACAATTCGAAGTTGAAGTTTGAGAACTCACTAAGAAGAGATGCCTATAAACTTCTTAGCGAGCAGTTCGAAGGGGTGGCTAAGAGCCTTCGGGCTGAGCTGGAGGTTGCTCGGAAGGAACACGCTGACCTCACCGAGCAGGTAACAATATTTGAGATTAGTGATGATGAACTAGATTCGGTGACTGATGGTCAAAATCCGCAGGTCCAGCAAACACTCGATCGGATTGACCAACTCCGAGCTGAATTAGATATAGTCAAAGCCGAGACCGATGAATGGAGGGGTAGAATGGATTGTCTGGCCTCGGAAAAAGAGATTGCTCGGGCATAACTAAATGCGGCTGAAATTCATCTTAGAGTGGCAAAGGAGAGGGTTGAGGTTCAGACCAAAAAGGGTTGAAGAGCTCGAGTTTAGTTAGGTTCGGCCACCTTTGATTGAAAAAATCTAGCCAAGGAGCTCGAAACAGCCAAGTCAGTGGCCGTAGTGGTCAAGGCTGACGCCGATGAGATGGTGGCCCAATATAAGGCTGATGCCGAGGTGGCGCAGGACCTTGTAAAAAATCTCATCGAGCACATGAAGTGTTAATCCCGAAGGGAGGCCCTCGAGGAAGTTTACGCTCGGGGTTTTGACTTATTGGTTGAGATCGAGGATGCCAAGGTGCTTGAAGCCGAGGCCAGGAAGCTGGCCTATCCCGAGGAGTATGATTCCGAGGACTCAAGCAGGTACGAGGGTGGAGAAGACCCCGGAAATCCCGGCGACGAGCCGGGCTCCGGCTAGGATCAGGCTACTTAAGTACCTCTGTTCGATTTTTTTTTTTTTGTTTTTGTATTTTGTTCTTTTTGTCAAGGCTTGTTATGCCTTTGTAAAGACCATATATAATACAAGTGTTTCGATAATTCTTGAGTTTTGTCTTTGCCTTTCTTTTTATGTTTTGCAAAGATTAAAATGCCTTAGCATTAAATAGTTGGGTCTTGTTCGGGGTTTTTGGACAGGCCTTGCCTTTGATTTTTCTTAAGGCAATGTGGAAATATGGTATGACCGAATTTCTTTTCCCAAAGTACTTATAATTCCTTCGATTGTAATTTTGCCGAAGGTACCTTTTGTTACTGGCGTCGGACGTCTCCGAGCTTTTTCGAGTTCGGGCAAATACGAAATAAGATTTGTGCCCTCGGGCTTTTAATATCCCGGAATGGTCGTAGCCTTTTAATTCGGGCAATGCCAAATAAGTTTTGTGCCCAAGGGCTTTTAATATCCCGGAATGGCCGTAGCCTTTAATTTGGGTAATGCCAAATAAGCTTTGTGCGCTCGAGTTTTTAATATCCCGGAATGGCCGTAGCCTTTAATTTGGGTAATGCCAAATAAGCTTTGTGCGCTCGAGTTTTTAATATCCCGGAATGTCTGTAGACTTTTTATTTAGGCAATGCCTTAGGTGACAGTCCCCGAGTGAAGTGGCTCTTGGGCTCGATGTCTACGGGGAACCAAACGAAAAATCTTTGAAAGGACAGGATCTTTTATCCAAAAGGCATAGACTTCCTTTCTATTTTGTGCGCAGTATACAAAGTTAAACTTGTATTTTATGTCCGGGCTCGGGTGATCTACGCGGGCACGGTTCAATCGACCGTTTGGCCTTTATAGAGAATCTTATTGACCGAGCCTAGATTGTTCGAGCACAAGAATCAAAAATCATTCCCCCCGGATTCGTTCCCCAGTGTTCGGGGTTTGTTGTAGATAAACCTCGAATACTGTTGACTTCAATTTTAAGTTAGCATGATTTCATTGTTGCCTCGTTAAAAACCTTGCCGGAAAACCCATTTGGGACAAAATCGGATCAAGGGAAAACGAGTGCAACGCATGTTTCAGGCCTAAATAATTGTGTTGGGTACCTGCAAGTGTTAGTAAAAAATGTAGCTATGTAAAAGAAGGTGATCGGGGTCATACCTTAGTAGTAATATTGCTTCAAGTGGGTTATATTCCAGTTGTTCGGTAATTGGTCACTGTTCATTGTTCTGAGTTTGTATAAACCTTGATGACCTCGATTATTTGATATGGACCCTCCCAGTTCGGTCACAGTTTCCCTTCACTCGGATTTCGAGTGATCAACATGACCTTCCTTAATACCAAATACCCGATATTAAATTGTCAAAGGTTGTCTCTTTGATTGTAATACCTCTCGATTTGTTATTTCTGGGCTGCCATTCGGACGAGGGCGACATCACGCCTTTCGTCTAGTAGTTCCAGGCTTGTGTTCAGAGTCTTGTTATTTGTTTGCTCAGCAGCATATTGGAACTTGAGACTCGGCTCTCCGACTTTGACCGGTATCAGAGCTTCGGCGCCGTAAACCAGTGAGAATGGGGTTGCCCCGATACTAAATTTCGAAGTCGTACGATATGCCCATAGGATTCGGGCAGGATCTCCTTCCATTTTCCTTTGGCGTCGATCAACCTCTTTTTGAGGTTTTGGATTATGGTTTAATTGGTGGATTCTGCTTGTCCGTTCCCACTAGGGTGATAGGGAGTTGATAAGATCCTTTTGATCTTATGTTCTTTGAGAAACTTGCTTACTTTGTTGCCGATGAACTGTTTCCCATTATCACATATGATCTCGGCCGGTATTCTGAACCGACATATGATATGGTCCCAGATAAAATCGATGACCTCCTTCTCCCTGACCTACTCATATACCTGGGCCTCCATCCATTTAGAAAAATAGTCAGTCATAAATAAAATAAATTGGGCCTTACCAGGTGCTCGTGGAAGCGGGCCAACGATGTTCATCCCCTATTTCATGAATGTCTATGGTGACAAGACCGACTGCAACACCTCTCCTGGTTGATGAATCATTGGAGCATGTCTTTGTCACTCATTACATCTTTGTACGAATTCCTTCACATCGTTTTCCATGTCGATCCAGTAATAACCGACCTTGATTATTTTATGGACCAATGCTTCGGTACCTGAATGATTTCCCCAAGTGCCTTCATGAATTTCCCTTAGAACGTACTCGGTATCTCTCGGTCCTAAACATATCACGGTCCCGCCATCGAACGTTCTTCTAACTAAGGTTCCATCCTCGGACAAACTAATTCGGGCTGCCTTCGTACGTAGGGCCCTCGATTCCTTTGGATTTGAGGGCAATTTTCTGGTTTTCAGGTATTCTATCTATTTGTTTCTCAAATCCCATGTTAGGCTCGTTGAGTTTATTTCAGTATGGCCCTCTTCGACTACCGACCTTAGCAGTTGTATGACTGCCCTTGAATTGAGCTCATTGTCTTTTACCGTCGACCCTAAATTACCGAGGGCATCAACCTCGTTGTTTTGATCACGAGGCATGTGTTGTAGAGTACATTCCTTGAACCAGTGTAATGTTACCTATAATTTATCCAGGTATATCTGCATTCGTTTTTCTCTTACCTCGAACGTCCCATTAACTTGGTTTACCACAAAGTGGGAGTCACACTTAGCTTTGATCATCTCCTCCCCCAAGCTTTTGGCTAGTTCGAGACCTGCAATCATGACCTCATATTCGGCCTCATTGTTAGTCAATTTTATAGTTCTAATATTGTGTAACTACATTTCCCTTTGGTGGCTTTAACACGATGCCAAGTTCGGACCCCTTCGTGTTCGAGGCGCCATTTGTAAAGAGTTCCCATATCCCCGAAGAAGTCCCTGAGTTTAATAATAACTCTCTTTCGACCTCGGTACCAACGCCGGCAAAATATCGGCCACAAAGTCTGCCAGAATTTGAGATTTAATGGCGGTTCGGGGCCGATATTCAATATCATACCCGCTGACCTCAATGGCCCACTTGGCATAACCGTCCCGAGAGTTTGGGTTTATGCATTATATTTCTCAATGGGTAAGTAGTCACAACGCATATGGGGTGGCATTGAAAATACGGTTTCTACTTCCTAGATGCGCTTAGCAAGGCAAGCGCCAATTTCTCTAAGTGAGGGTATCTAGTTTCGGCCTCATCTAAAGTTCTGCTAACATAGTAAATTGGGAATTGCGTACCTTTTTCTTCCCGGACCGAGACTCCACTTACGGCTATCTTTGAGATTGCCAAATATAGGTATAGTTGTTCGTCTATCTTCGGCATGTAGAGCAGCGGCAGGCTCGATAGATATCGCTTGAGTTCTTCAAAGGCCCGTTGGCATTCCGGATTCCATGAGAAGTTACTCTTTTTCTTCAATAATGAGAAGAATCAGTGACTCTTATTTGAGGATCTCGAGATGAATCGCCCTAGAGCGGCTATATGTTCGGTTAGTCTTTGCACGACCTTTACGTTATCTATGACCGTGATATCATCGATGAATTTGATCTTATCGGGGTTGATCTCGATTTTGCGGTTGGATACCATGAATCCGAGGAATTTGCCCGATCCAACTCCGAACACGCACTTCTCAGGCTTCAGCTTCATGTTGTATTTTTTCAATACGTTGAAGGTTTCCTGCAAGTGTTTTAAATGGTCCTCTGTTCACAGGGACTTAACCAACATACCGTCAAAGTAAACCTCCATTGATTTTCCTATTTGTTCTTCGAACATACGGTTTACTAGGCGTTGGTAAGTGGCACCGGCGTTTTTTAACCCGAATAACATTACGGTATAGCAGTATGTGCCATATTTAGTGATAAAAGAGATTTTTTCCTGATCACCCGGGTTCATCCGTATTTGATTATACCCGGAGTAGGCGTCGAGAAAACTGAGGATCTCGTGGCCAGCCGTGGCATCAATCATACGATCAATGTTGGGCAAAGGGAAAGAGTCCTTAGGACATGATCCTTATAGTCTACACACATTCTTAATTTATCCCCTTTCTTAGGAACTACCACTATGTTTGCTAACCAATTCGAATATTTAACTTCCTGAACGAACCCTATTTTAAGGACTTTAGATACCTAATCCTTGATGAGAGCATGTTTGACCTCAGATTGGGGCCTCCTCTTCTTCTTGACCGGGTGGAACTTCGGATCCAAGTTTAGCTTGTGAGTGGTTATTTCTGGCGGTATCCCTGTCATATCGAGGTGGGACCAAGCAAAAACATCCTTGTTAGCTATAAGAAATTGAATGAGATTTTTCCTGAGCTCAAGGTTTAACCCTGTGCCCAGGTATACCTTTCGATCGGGCAAGTGTTCACTTAGGACGACTTGCTCCAGTTCCTCGACCATTGATTTTGTAGCGTCAGAATCATCGGGGCCTATGAAAGACTTGGGGACCCCATAGTCGTTGTCCTCGTCTATCCCTCTCTCCTCCGATTTTGTTGAGGTTGGTATCAGCGATTACTATTTGGCCCCATTTTCGACCACCAAATTCAGATTCTTAGACACCGAGAGTGTGGATGTCGAGATCATCTCATCGACCGCGAACATCTGCTTAGCGGCCGGTTGTTCCCTATAAACAGTTTTGATTCCTTCGAGCGTCGGGAATTTCAGCACCTGATGTAATGTCGAGGGTATTTCGCTCATGTTGTGAATCCATAGCCTTCCGAGCAAAGAGTTGTATCTCATATCCCCTTCGATTACATAGAACTTGGCATCTTGAATGGTTCCGGTAACGATCACCGGTAATATTATTTCCCCTTTAGTGATTTCACAGGCCATATTAAACCCGTTTAGGACTCAGACTGTAGGTATGATCTGATCTTGTAGGCCTAGTTGTTCCACGACTCTCGATCTGATGATGTTGGCCGAGCTACCTGGATCAATCAACACATGTTTAACTCGATATTTATTTATGAGTACCGATATTATCAGTGCATCATTGTGGGGCTGTGCGATCCCCTCTACGTCTTTGTCGTTGAACGACAAGGTTCTTTCTGGTAAGTAATCTCGAGTCCGTTTCTCTTTTGTGATGGAAAGTTTGGTGTGCTTCAGTATCGGTCCTTGGGGGATGTCGACCCCACCGATGATCATATTTATGACGTGTTGAGTTTCCTCTGGTTCGGTTCGTTTATTAAAATCCTTATTCCTGAAATGGTTCTTGGCCGTTATTGAATAGCTGGGCTTCCTCTTCCCTTAACTGTCGACAATCTTCCATTTTGTGACCATGAGTGCCGTGATATTTGCATATTAGGTTAGGATCCCTTTGCGCTGGAACGGATTGTAAAGGTCGTGGCCATTTGGTATCTTTGATGTGCCCGATGGCGGACACGATAGCATAGGCATCAATGTCGAAATTGTACTCTAATAGCCTTGGTGCTTGTTTAGACCCGATGGCCTATCAAAGTTGTTTTTTCTCATGAGTCCTCGGTTGTTCTGTCCTCGATCATTTCTTCTTTCATTTCTCATAGGGTTTCTCCCGGACCCACTGCTTCTCTCGTCACTACTGTATGGTTGGTACCGATCCAGGTTTGATCTATATTCGTGATCGGTGTCTCTCTGGACTCGGTCGATGATCCTGACGGGTGTACGGATCTGGAAGGGATCCCAAGCTAGTCATCTTCGACACTGATTTTTGATTGGTACCGGTTATGGACATCGGTCAAGTGATTGGTGGATATTCTACCAAGTTTTGTTTCAACTGTTGTAAAGATAGCGAGCTTCGAACGTTGAGTCCTTGGGTGAAAGCCTGAACGACCCAATCGTCCGTGACCGGGGACAAATCCATTCGTTCCATTTAGAACCGGGATACGAATTCTATGAGCATCTCGTTATCCCTCTGTTTTACTTTGAAAAGGCCTGACTTCCTGGTCTCGACCTTTATAGCCCCGGCATGTGCCTTTACGAAGGAATCTGCAAGCATAGTAAACGAGTCAATAGAATTAGGAGGCAGGTTGTGATACAATATCATAACTCCTTTCGATAGGTTCTCCCCGAATTTCTTCAACAGGACAGACTCGATCTCATTATCCTCCAAGTCGTTCCCTTTGATGGCACATGTATAGGAGGTCACATGCTCATTTGGGTTGGTGGTTCCCTTGTACTTAGGAATCTCGGGCATGCGAAACTTCTTGAGGATCGACTTTGGAGCCGCGCTCGGGGGAAAAGGTTTCTGAATAAATTTCTTGGAATCCAGGCTCTTCAGTATTGGGGGTGATCCCGGGATTTGGTCGACCCTGGAATTGTAGGTTTCTACCTTTTTATCATTGGTTGCGATTTTCTTTTCCCCTAATTTTATCCGTTTTGTCAGTTTTTCGAGTATTCTTATGATCGCGGGGTTAGATCCTGATTCGTTTTCATTCGTCCTTTCTGTGATCGGCTCATTCCTGCGGATGGCTTCCTTGGGGAGCTCACGTTCAATTATTCTCGGTGCTCGACCTTGGTTCTGTAGTTGAGCTATCGCCACGTGTTGGGACTGTAGCATTTGAAAAATCATACGTAGGCTAATCCTATCATTTTCGCCGTCATGTGTGTTCTGGGCGATCGAAGGGACCTCCCTTTGCACGCTGTTTTTGGGGTCGATAGGATGATTTGTATTGATGGCCAAATATGAACATGCATCGACGGGAACCGCCACCGGGATTCTGCCGGGATCGACCGCGGGTATTTCACTGTCGAGTGCTGCATTGTTGTTCCTGCCATGGTGGCAGGATTCCGTGTCCATGCTTAGAGGGGCAGACTGTGGGTTTGACACTTCGATCCTGACCTGAAATCAGAAATACTTCAAAGAGAAAGTGTAAAATGGGGTGCGTTATGGTGATTTGTATCAAATCCCCGTTATTATGCTTAGCCTCACGGTGGGCGCCAAACTGTTTACCCTCAAAATCGGATAACAATTGAATTTGTTAGTGGTTTAAAGGATATGCAGATTAATTTGATACTAAATGATAAACTTGATTGTAATTGGAATAAATAACGATAAATTAATTGCAAACCAGAGCTGAATGTACTTTGATTGATACCAAGATATCGAAGAATAATAACTTAAATAATAACGGTAATGTATTGCTTATGAGTGTATGTTACAATGCCTTTCATGAAATGCTAGGCCCCTTTTATATATTAGATGAGTCCTACTTTTAGGGTATTATTCTATTGTTCTATAAAAGGTAAAAAGTCATTGATTTGCTCACTGCTGCCCCTCCCCTTTTTGGTATGTTCCGTGATTTCCGCCACAATATTTGGTTAGTTGCGGGAATTTCGGACTCTTGTCGGGTATGTATTTACATGTGGATGTATTGTCATATCATGGCGCTTCACAAAGCAATTTATTGCTCCTGCCTCTTCAAATCATGGTGAGATAATAGTTATTCATGAAGCAAGTAGGGAACGCGTATGGTTGAGCTCAATAATTTATTTTATTAGAGAAAAATGTGGGTTGAAATGTGACAAACAACCCATAATATTATACGAAGACAATTTGCATGCATAGCCCAATTAAAGGGAGGATTTATAAAAGGAGATAGAACGAAGCACATTTCACCAAAATTATTCTACACATATGATCTTCAGAAAAATGGTGACATCGATGTGCAACAAATACGTTCAAGTGACAATCTAGCAGATCTGTCCACTAAATCTTTGCCAACTTCAAATTTTGAGAAGATGGTATATAAGATTGGAATGCGGAGACTCAAATATTAGGTACAAGGTTTTCATCAAGGGGAGTGAAATATGCGTTGTACTATTTTTCCCTTACTAAGGTTTTTCCCATGGGGTTTTTCTTGTAAGGTTTTTAATGAGGCAGCTAGAAATGCATATTACTAAATATTTGTATTCTTTTTCCTTCACTAGAATTTTTCCCACTGGGTTTTTCCTAGTAAGGTTTTAACAAGGCACATTATCTTTTAATGAACATCCAAGGGGGAGTGTTATGAAAATAATTATAATGTGGATGTCCATTTATTACTCCGCGAAGAAGATTATCCGTTTGGTACTCTATTGAAGTTTATCTACAAGCAGCTGATGCAGGCAGGTTGCAAGCAATTCAACGAAATAATTTGCAGTAGCTTCTTATTAAACATGCAGGTTGCAAGCAGCTCATGCAGACAGCTTACAAGCAGCTCAAGAAAAGCCTCGCAGCTGCTTCCTGAAAAGCCTCGCACTTGCTTCCTTTCTTCTATAAATTGAGGAGTTTTCAGTTCATTATGTATATCAGTTTGAAGTTGAATAAAAAATATCAATCTCTCTTTATACTTGTCTTCGATTTATTTACTTTATAATTTTTTATCTTATAACACGTTATCAGCACGAGACTCTGCCATTTTGAGTACTTACTTCGAATTTAATTTCTATTTCAGTGTTCATCTCCGATGTAAGGCGACACTCTTATGTCCGTGTTTAGATTTTGTTCATTACGAGCATCATAAGGCAGATTATATCCTTGAGGTGGTAAGTTTTTCTTCTTGGCAGTTGTGATGTAGATATCAGTTACATCTGGAGTGACCAAATTTGCGTAATTTAATTTGAGCTTTTTGCTTATATTTTAATATCATTATCACCGCTTCCTTGGTTATACGTTACGTATATAGTACCTAATTTGGTATTTGTCTTCATCCTAATTATCTTAATAAAGGATTACAAAGTAGATAACATTGTTAGATCCACTTAAACTCCAGCAGAGTTTGCAAGAAATATACAACCACCAGAAGTGGTTATGTTTCGTATATCTTATTGTAACTAAAGTTTGTTAACCACAAGAAGTGGTATATGCCTATGACCATCAGAAGTGATAATGTAGGCTTTCTATGGTTACAATTAAAGATAAGCTAGAGAAATATTCTCTATATTACATGTACGTCTCGATTTGCTTCTGAAGTAGTAAATATTTTAAAAGAGGTTGAAGCATCACAATTTGATATAATTAATGCGCGTTCAGATAATTATGTTCGATTTCCTGAATGATGAGAATTTTTGATAAATATTAATCCATTCTCCTGAAGTGAATGTGATAATATTAAGAAAGCCGTAAATAAGAACGCGCTCTTGATGTAAATATATTACAATTCACCTCCAGAAGAGTTAATATTATTGAGAGAATACATACTAAATATTTCGTATTTTAAATTTGCTCCTGGAGAAGTAACCCAATTGAAATTTCCTCCTGAAGTAGGAAAATATTTTGAAGAGGTGTTTTCTTGTGCTTAAACAATTATTTTATATAGTTTATTTGATTATGATTTGTTCTCATGATACCAGAAGTGTCTGAGCAATATTTGATAGCACAAAATATATCAACAACTCCTGAAGAGCTAATTGTTTGTCTAGAAGACACATGGCACCAGTTGTGTCTGATAAATATTAGATTGTGGATAATAAAGGAAGGCTCTCGAAGAGCTTATATACAAATATGTCATTCATAGTATATGATTATGGTCAAAACATATGTTGTAGTAAACCTGAAATTTACTAATACAAATGGCTATCATATTGAGACTACAAATGATTGGAAGATTGAAAATCTTCATACTTCCACAATCATAGGGGGTAAAGTAATATGTATGTGAGAAGTGACCTGGCTTATTCTTCAATTTGTACTATATCATGTATCACAATAAACCAGAAGTTTACTAATGCAAAAACAGTCACAGTAAATCAGAAGTTTTACTGAGGCAAAAGTAGCTACAGTAAATCAGAAATTCGCTGATACAAAAGTAGCCACAGTAAATCAGAAGTTTACTAATACAAAAGTTTATGCCATAGTAAACCAGAAGCTTACTAATAGATATCACATGCCATGATAAATTTGAAGTTTTCATTTGCCATTTTTAAATGAGCTATTTGAGAATTCAGATAAGCATATACTGAAGAACTAGAAGATTCTTCAAGAATTCTCTTNTGAAGAACTAGAAGATTCTTCAAAAATTCTCTTGTGTAGCTTGTTCTCATAATAAATTGATTATACCAGCTAAAGTTGGGACTAAAATCCCTGAATTCTGGAATATATAAAAGGTGAATATGGGCTCATTCACCTATCATGTGAACCACTTATAGATGCATATATGAGATGGTTACATGTGTGTTTATTGTCAACCTGCAGTTTGGCATTTGAAATTGCCTTTCTCAATTAACAGCATAATTTTCAGATTATGAAATCAAGATAGTTCATCTTGATGATGCTGATTTATATCCAAGCTAGTTTAGCATTGAATACCTCCTATTAATGGCGAAACTATTGCTTATGATAACAAAGCCTCCTGTGTTGGTCTAAGATTTTCTAAATTGCATACAACACTTGTATGCATCAGACCAACCAAATATGATAAGTCCTTCCCTTACAATTGGTTTAGGATTAGAAACCAAATATTTTTACTGTCTAAAACTTTTGATGTGTGGTATATGATTAATTTCTCTATCACAATGAACAAAGATAGGTTTTCCAAAGAAGATTGGGGATATGAGTTAATTTTTCTAACATTTGGGGGATGGAATAAACAGCTCAAAAATATGCTATATGAATCGAATTATCATTAATATGATCCTCATTTAGAAGATAATTCAAGTCAAATGTCCAAAATTAAATATCATATTTCAGCTACAAATGCTCCTATTAAAATTAAAGTCCCTGAAGGATAAAGTTTACTGCACGCATGAAGCGTAGTAAACCGATCGGTTCCAAAGGTAACAATCCTTGAAAAAACATAGGAGCAAATGATCATAATGAAGAGGAAATGAGCTCTAGAAGAGCCCACGACATAACATTTTATGGAACTTCAGAAGAAGTTCAGGTACCTAAAAATAAAAAAAAGTAATGAGATCTCAACAAGTTATGTCACTTAGGAACTGATACAAAATGATTGTCGACGATATATTTCATACAATATAGTGCACAATATTGTGAGGATCAGACCTGTAGTCCAGATACCTGAAGATGTCATGCGATTTAGATGAAAGTCATAATCTATATGACTCATTTGATCAAATTTATGTAAAGGTCCCTGAAGGATTTAAAATTCTTGAAGCATATAATTCAAAGTCTCGAGAAATGTACTCATTCGGATTACAAAAATCTTTGTATGATTTAAAGCAATCAGGGCGCATGTGGTATAATCGCCTCACTGAATTGATGAATGAAGGTTATATAAATGATGGCATTTGTCCATGCGTTTTACAAAGAAAACAACATAAGAGTTTGTTATACTTGCTGTTTATGTTAATGACATAAATCTCATAGGAACTCCAAAGGGAAAATTTTTGTCTTAGTCTGTAAATTGAATATTTAGCAGACGTGATCTTTATCCATCAATCTGTCTATACAAAAAATATCTTAAAACGCTTTTACATGGACAAAGCGCACCCATTAAGTATACCAAATGGGTGTTCGATCACTTGAAGTGAATAAAGGATCCATTCTGACCTCCAGAAGAGGATGCAAAACTCCTTGGTCCTAAAATACTCTATCTTAGTGCAATTGGTGCACTTGTATATCTTGCTAATGCTAACAAAGGTGGTGCATATCATATTGGTTATGCATATGCAGGTTATTTATCTGATCCACATAAAGTTCGATCTCAAATCGGGTATGTATTTACATGTGGATGTATTGTCATATCATGGCGCTTCACAAAGCAATCTATTGCTCATGCCTCTTCAAATCATGCTGAGATAATAGTTATTCATGAAGCAAGTAGGGAATGCGTATGGTTGAGATCAGTGATTCATTTTATTAGAGAAAAATATGGGTTGGAATGTGACAAAAAACCCACAATATTATACGAAGACAATTTGCATGCATATCCCAATTAAAGGGAGGATTTATAAAAAGAGATACAACAAAGTACATTTCACCAAAATTATTCTACACACATAATCTTCAGAAAAATGGTGACATAAATGTGCAACAAATCCGTTCAAGTGACAATCTAGCAGATCTGTCCACTAAATCTTTGCCAACTTCAAATTTTGAGAAGATGATATATAAGATTAGAATGCGGAGACTCAGATATTAGGAACAAAGTTTTCATCAGAGGAAGTAAAATACGCGTTGTACTATTTTTTCCTTACTAAGGTTTTTCCCATGAGATTTTTCTTGTAAGGTTTTTAATGAGGTAGCTAGAAATGCGTATTACTAAATATGTGTATTCTTTTTCCTTCGCGAGGATTCTTCCCACTGGGTTTTTCCTAGTAAGGTTTTAACAAGGCACAATATCTTTTAATGAACATCCAAGGGGGAGTGTTATGAAAACAATTATAATATGGATGTCCATTTATTACTCTGCGAAGAAGATTATCCGTTTGGTACTCTATTGAAGTTTATCTACAAGCAGCTGATGCAGGCAGGTTGCAAACAACTCAACGAAATGATTTGCAACAGCTTTTTATTAAACAGGCAGGTTGCAAGCAGCTCATGGAGACAGCTTACAAGCAGCTCAAGAAAAGTCTCGCAGCTGCTTCCTGAAAAGCCTCGCAGTTGCTTCCTTTCTTCTATAAGTAGAGGAGTTTTCAGTTCATTATGTACATCAGTTTGAAGTTGAATAAAAATATCAATCTCCCTCTATACTTGTCTTCGATTTATTTACTTTTCAATTTTTATATTATAACAAAGAATATATTTATTAGTGTACTTTTTTCTCGAGACTATTTTTTAAAAAAGTTTTTGGGAAAAATCATTAGATAACGAAAAAGACACACGCAAAAAGGAAAAAAAAAACACGAACGAAGTTAAGAAGAACTACCCAAAAAGAGAAGGATTACCTTTAAAAGAAAATTCACAAATAGAAATGAATGTGAAATACAACGTGTCATAATGTTTTATGTATAACTTAACAATAGAAAAAGTGATTGAAGTTTTGTTCTCTTCTAAAGTACGAAGAGAAAAATGTGATCCAAATAAAACAAATGCTAGGGATCATTACACGTCACTCGACTTTTAATCTAAGTATTATAAAATTACTAAATAATTTCTATAACAAAAAAGTCACTTGGCATTTCCTTCAACGTTGGCTAAGTCACTACTATTATATCGGCTATCAATATCATCAAATACTTTGAAATTAAAAGGTCACTAATATTATGTCCATTGTCAAGTTACTTTATGGAATCAATTCCTTGGATGGTTATCAAAGTTACGAGGATATCCTAGCAAAGTCATTTTTATTTTATTGAGGACAAAAAAATTATCCAACAATTACCTTTTGATTTAAAAAAATAAAAAATACATATTAATATACCATATCATATTAAAATTTTATTTTTAATAATAAAACTCATTTAACGCATGACCAAGTACCCATCTAACCCACCCAACAGCCTATTCATATTCCCACATATTCATTCGTAAAATCAGACGAGATAAAACATAAAATTCTAGGGATCTAAAGTAGAATCTAAATATGAACTTTTCAAAGAAAGAATGCATTCTTCTAGTTCTTTGAGGATTAATTTAACAAATTTGTAGAGGGGAATTGTCCCCCGGTCAACAGCCGATCAAATGGACTACCACGACGTAAAATCTAAAGGTCTTTTAGTTTTTCTGTCCTTTAAGTATAGAAAATAAAATAGTTTCAAATACCCAACGAGTTATTGGGGTAAGTTTCTTAAAAGTTCGGGTTTTTCTGTTTGTTTGTGTTTGAATCGGATTTTTCTATTTGTATCTATGGTTTGTGTGTGTGTTTTCTGTATATTTTCATATATCTGTTTCCGCCAATGAAAGACTTTGTTGTTTTAGTTTTTATTCAAAGAGATTTCAGTACAAACTTCACGGAAGAAGAGTTCTCTAGAATACTTTTTTTTTCTTAGATTTTTTTGGCTCACAAGATTACTCAAAATAAGATGCAATTTTTCTGAAAATTTCAAAAGAATGCCGATGCATGTGATTTTGGTCTCTGATTACATACTTATATATTTTTTTTAATCGATATCATTTGTCTATTGTAGTAGTACACAGATGGACCATTGCTCAACAGTTAATATTAAGATGTTGATTAATATATTGACTGTTTAACATAGACCATTGGCCAAAAGTTAAGAAACAATAGTCATAATCGTGTTAGATTTGCATGTAGTTTGAAAACAAATAGTTATTCACATTAATATATTGATAGTAAACCCATTTTTATGTCCGGTGGGTTAGATGTGCACTTGGGTCATTTGTTAAATGAGTTTTATTATTAAAAAATTAAATTTTAATATGACATGGTATATTAAATATGTTCTTTTGTTTTTAATTTGAGTCTAAAGGCAATTGTTGGGTGATTTTTGGTATTAAATAAAACAAAAATGACTTTGGTAGGATATCCCAATAAATAACTTGGGTGATCATTCAAGGAATTAATTCTGACTTTATGCGATACTTAGGAAAAATTGAGTGAGTTTTTGTTACAAGTTTTGTGATAAAATTTGAGTGATTTCTTCATTAAATTTAACCATCTTTTGTGCAATAAAGTAAACGTTGAATGATTATCCGTTAACTTGTGACATGAACATCACACCAAGACCTACGGAAAACTTGATTCTCCATGAAGTGTTGCGTAACGTTTAACACTTTTTCACTAATAATAATATTCTATACAAAGAATTTTCAATTAATTTCAAGAACTCAAATCCATTTAATTATTCATACTTAAATTTTGATGTGATTTCTTTTTTCTTTAACTACATTTTCGACCAATTCTTTAATATTGCCTTCTAGTGCCACCAATATATATGTAATATCAAATAAATGCGCCAAAGGGAGCCATATTTTACTTATAAGTTGATGCCACATAAAAATTATACTTTTCGTTTGGCCAACTAATTTGGATTCACGCTGAAAATTTTCACTTTAGGGATATAATGCTCCGTGATAAACAACTAAAAGTGTATATTTTTCGGTGTACTTTTATCTCATAATTTGTGTGGTTGCGGGAGGTTACACTTGTTTTTGTAGTGAGTTATGCTCATTACGTGCATTCTTATGTGTATGAGCAAGTTGGACGAAAGGTGAGCAAAAGAAGTTGATTCGGGACCAAAAGACAAAAGAAGAACTTTGCTCGTTCACTCTCGCGTGCATACGAGAGAGTGAACGAGCTAGCTGAGGAAAGCTTGAAAAAAAACCCAGTAAACTAAGCTAAAAAGGCGTGGAAGTGCACAAGAGATTTGGGAGGAAAAGAAAAAGAGAAGTACTTCGCTCGTTCACTCTCGCGTGCGCACGAGAGAGTGAAAGAGCTAACCTGAAAAGTTTGTTCCAAAGTTGGCTTGTATTATTTCGCCCTATGCTAAACCTATACCGTATAAATAGGCTTTAAACTCACTTTTGAAGGGGAGATTCGACCAAAGGAGGCAAGAACATGCAAGGAGCAAGGCGAAGAATTTTTCTACGAGTTTCACTTTCTTCTTCCTATTTTCATTATTGGTTATGAATTTTAGTATTGTAATTTTACATACTTTTATGAGTAGCTAATTCTGTTATCTAGGGTTTTGATGAAACGTTTTGTAGGATGAATTCTTGATACGTTTTGATATAATTGAATCTTTGAATTTTTCTATTTGTTAAACTATGTGCTTATTTTAGTTAATTGAAAGCTCTCAATTAACGGTGCCTATTTATTATGTATTGCTTGCAAAAGAGTACATATTTAGTGGTTGTTGAATAACGTCACTCCTAACGTATATAAGAGATCAATACGGTGGGGTTTAAAAGCGGGATTAGAGATAATGAAGCTTTGACGTGATCATAGTGAGCGGTGAAAAAGTGCGAGCTAGCGTAATTCGAGAGAATATGACTAGTACATTATTGTAGTTGTTCGAGAGAGAATTACGATAAGTCGAGTACTCACGATCAATAGAGAATAATTAGGCAAAATTATAGAAGACATAGCGGGAAGGATTCCGACAATTGGAGAAATCATAACTCTAGACCTCCTTAATCTTGTCTCCAACCCTTAGTATCTTTAGTTGTTAATTACTACTTTTATTTGTTAGTTAATTAGTTAGACATAAGAATCTTAATATTTATAACTTAGGAATTGTTCGAACTTGTCTTTTTAGTGATATCGAACAATTATAGTGAAACCTTAATTCTATGTGGGATTCGAATGGCGTGGGACTTTTAGACCGGATTTGCAGCGACTGCTTATCCTTTTTAGGATTAGAGCTGGGCGTGATCACTCCCAATCAAAAGGGACTTCATTCTCATGATTCTAACCCAATAGTCAACCATGAACTACCCGCTGCAAAATCATTAGATTAAGATGATGCGATCCACAATTTAAGGGTGGTACTATTTTATAGCACATTGGTTCAGTAATTTCATAATTGACCATGAATAAAATAGAAAAAATAGGAGAAAGAAAAATCAGCTCAAGATTGCATATACTTTACTTTAACCTATCATTAAATCATAATTAATATTCAAAATTTACTCATTAATTCAACTAATTTAGATTCCCGTTGAATAATGCCATGATAAAGGGTAAACACTTCTTATCAAGAAGTTCTCCACTCTTAGGACTTAAACCTCGACATCTTATTGAGGTGGAAGAAATTTCTACTACATCTTATTTTGTCCTTAAATGGTTCTATTTTTGGAGTTACCACTTGGTCAGTGTGTAAAGCGCAAAAAAGGCAATAGTTTCTCGCAAGGTACCCAAAAGATTGGTGTTTCATATACTTATTGCATGTATATCTATGATAAAGCTGGGCATAGTAGATCTGATGTGGCATCTTCCAGAAATGAGGATTGTTATTTATCCTTTTTCCTGTTTTTTTATTTATTTATTTTATCCCTAAATTTTTCTGTTTATGTTCTCTGATATGATAAACAAAAATGTAATGTTCTTCCGAAAAGATTGAAACGATTGCAAACAATTAATAAAAAGTGAAACGGTTGCAAAAATAATTAATAAAAAAACGGTAGCAATTTGAACGGATGCCTGCCCAAATAAGAAAAAATTTACAACGTACGGTGAATATAATGGTGCCAATTAGTATGCCACTCTTCCTCCTTGAAACCAATCTTTCAACCCATTTTCCTCTGGTTCATAATTACCTGGAACTTGAGGGAAGCTTGGGTTCTCGATGCTTCTCCCTAATGCATAGTTCTTGCTAACTTGACCAATATTTTTATTTTTATTTTTTGAGTCTTTTATCATATATTCATCAAGTGCTATTACTTATTAGTTTTATTCCTCTACTGAGTTGATTAAAAAAACAACCTTAATTCCAGAAATAACAGTGTTGCAGGAAGATGCCGATAAAGACATTTACATGCTAAGATCCGTTGTCTCAGAGATTATTAAGGTAAAAAACTACTTAAAGATAATTTATCATTGATTTCGATTGTGATTTTAACATATTTTAGTATTTTCACCTTATTTTATTGTGCTTCAAGAACATTAATTTTAATTTACTTTTCAGTAACTGAGAAAATATATATGAAGATAATGTGGTCCTATAAATCTGGTGGCATTCAGATATGGTGAATCGTTTTTTTTCTAACTTCTCTTGAAAGTGTTCTTACGACACAATTTCATTAGTTTGAAGTGTTTAGTTGGATATTTTTTATTTGAAGTTCTAATTATGTGAAAGGTATAAAGAGAAGAAAAAAACGTTATCTTGAATATTCCTGTTGGAAAGGAAAAATAACAAAGCAATATCCTCATTTTCGTACACTCATGAATGAGGTTTTTCCTTCTTCATTTTCGGACTCAGTCCTTCTCTGGTACTTGAATTTCCTTTTTTTCAATTTATAGGATGAGTAATTAAAAAATTAAAATAGAAAGAAGCAACTTTTGGAAGTTCTGTGTGTATACGGGTAAAATCGGGGCTAATGAGCACCCCAATTTTCCGGTGGGGCAAACGGAGTAAGGACGTAACTACATGGAATCAGAATTAAAGCTAGGAACCTCTCGTACTAAGGCCCGAGCAAAGCGCTTACCACTGGAGCAATCGAAACCCTGCCCCCAAATCTGGTACGAGCTCCAAGACCTTGAAAAACGTTACCAAACGGTTGCACACGACCAACAAATAACCGTGATATCCGTGCCCAACCGGATATCACAGTGTGGATCTCGACCCATATCGGCAATAGATCAGTGATTAACGAAAAAGAAGAATCTTACCTTTCTTAGAATTGTACTAGGGATGAAACTCTCCTACTATATAAATAGGGTGATTTTTATTCCAGAACAACACTATAACACGCATATCAAGGCAATATAGACTTATATCTCTGCTTCTAAGCTATTTAAAGTTCTTATTGTTGCTCATAGTTCTTCATATATATTTGGCTCCGAATCGAGGGCAGAACAATCACTAAGCTCAGATCAAAGCCCGGACTTAACATCACAACTAGTTTGGTTATTTATTTTATCGTTAATTCGCTTATCTAACGTCATTGATCACTTGTATCGAATTAATCCATGTATCCTTAAAATCGCATATAAATTTAATTTTTATCCATTCGTAAGGGTAAACAGTTGGGCGCCCACCGTGGGACTAAGGATAATAGTGGTGGTTTGATACAAATTTCCATAACACATTCTATTTTACGCTTTCTCTTTAAAGTTTCAATTTCAGGACAACTTAAGAATGTCAAATTCTCAATCTGTACACTTGAACGTTGATACTGAGTCTGGCCATCACGGCGAAAACAACAATGTGGTGCCTAGCAATGAGGTACCTCCGGCTGATCCCAACAGAGTCTCAGTTGCATATCCGGTCGATGCTAACTCGCATGTGGCCATCGATGCCAACTTGCCTACCGACCCCGAGAACAACGTTCGCGAAGGAGCCCGACCAACAACTCAAGGAACGCCCGAAGGTGAAGGCAATGGGGTCAACCTACTAGTGATCTTCGAAATGCTACATTCCCAACAAGTGGCGATAGCGTAGCTACAAAATCAAAGTCGCGCCCCCAGCAGGGTCGAGCCCGAACTATCCCGGAAAAACACCTAGAGAAATGAGCAGATCACCGAAAGGCCAACTGGAATTAAGACCGGTGTCAGCCCCGAAATTATGAAGATGCTTGAAGCATTAACGAAACAGGTGGAATCGGGTGAAAAGAAAATTGAGGCAAATGACAAGAAGGTAGAGACATATAATTCCCAGGTCGATCAAATCTACGGAGCACCTCCAATACTAAAAGGCCCGGACTCCAAGAAATTTGTTCAAATGCCTTTTCCTCCGAGCGCGGCGCCGAAGGCAATCCTAAAGAGGTTTCGCATTCTAGATATTCCAAAATATAATGGAACCACATGCCCAAATGAGCATGTGACCTCCTACATGTGTGCCATCAAAGGGAACGACTTGGAAGATGATGAGAACGAGTCAGTTTTGCTAAAGAAGTTCGGAGAAACTCTATCAAAAGGGTTGATAATATGGTATCACAACTTACCCCCAAATTCTATTGATTCATTTGCTATGCTTGCAGATGCCTTTGTGAAAGCACATGCCGGGGCCATCAAGGTCGAGACCAGAAAATCGGACCTTTTCAAGATAAAGAAAAGGGACAACGAAATGCTCAGGGAGTTCGTATCAAGGTTTCAAATGGAGAGGATGGATTTGCCACCGGTTGCAGATGATTGGGCCCTCCAGGCGTTCACCTAAGGACTTAATCCCCGAAGCTCCTTGGCTTCACAACAGCTAAAACAAAATTTTGTAGAGTAACTGACAATAACTTAGGTTCACGTCCACAACAGGTACCGGTCAAAAATCAAAGTCGAGGACGATTGGCTCGGGGCCCCTTCTAGGTTCATTTACCCCATCCGGACCAAAAACAAATCTAAGAGAGTCGTCGATCATGAACCGAGGCCGATTCGAGATGAGTATCAACTGTATAGCGGAGATCGAAGAGGTAACAGATCTAGGCGTCACCCTACGAGGAACGAAAAGAGGAGCGATCGAGGTTAAAGTAATCGGGGTATGATGAGAAAAAGCGGTTTTGATAAACCACTCGGGGCCAGGGAGGCACCAAAATTATCGGAATATAACTTAAACGTTGATGCTGCCAGCATCATATCAACCATCGGGCGTATCAAAGAGACCAAGCGGCCTCGACCACTACAGTCCGATCCTACCCAAAGAGATCCTAACTTGATATGTAAGTATCATGACACTCATGGCCACATAACCGAGGACTGCTGACAATTAAGAGAAGAAGTGGCCCGATTATTCAATAACGGGCATCTCCGGGAATTCCTGAGCGATCGAGCCAAAAATCACTTCAGGAACATGGACTCCAACAAACAGACCGAACATGAAGAACCTCTAAACATGATCATTGGAGGGGTTGATGTCCCCCAGGGACTGATGATAAAGAGCACTAAAGTGTCCATCAAAAGGTAAAGGCGAATCCGAGATTATATCCTGGAGGGAACCATTTCGTTCAAGGATGAGGACGTCAAAGGCATTGTACAACCGCATATTGACGCACTGATAATATCTGCACTTATAAATAAATCTCTAGTTAAGCATATGTTGATTGACCCAGGTAGCTCCGCTAACATCATTAGATCGGGTGTTGTAGAACAGTTGGGGCTACAAGATCAAATAGTGTCGGCGGTCCAGCTGTTGAACGGATTTAGCATGGCATGCAAAACCACTAAAGGGGAGATAACCCTACCGGTGAATAAACCGGGACCATCCAGGAAACAAAGTTCTATGTGATTGAAGGGGATATAAGATATAACGCTCTATTCGGAAGACCATGGGTTCACAACATGAGGGCGGTATCTTCGACCTTGCACCAAGAATTGAAGATCCCTACACTAGGAGGGATCAAGATAGTGTACAGAGAGCAGCCGACTATAAAGGAGATGTTCACAGTCGATGAATTATTCCCGGTACCCGCCGTTTTGACATTGAAAAATGCGGAGCCGACCAGAAAGGTCAAAGTTAAATAGAAATCACCGATGCCAGCCGGGGTCATACCGGAGGGATGGGAAGTCGATGAGGAAGATGATTATGGAATTCTGAGATCATTCATAGTCTTGATGATACCGACACCACCAAATCGACGGTCGAGGAGTTGGAGCAAGTCATATTAACCGAACACCTACCGGATCGAAAGGTATACCTACGCACGGGGTTAACCCCCGAGCTGAGGAAAGAACTCATTAGTTTCCTTAAAACTAACATATCTTGTTTCACCTGATCCCATCTTGATATGACAGGGATCCCGCCGGAGATAACCACTCATAATTTGAGTTTGGATCCGAAGTTCCACCCAGTCAAATAGAAGAGGAGGCCTCAGTCCTAGGTCAAGCATGCATTCATCAAAAACGAGGCATCTAAACTCCTTAAAGTAGGTTCAATTCGGGAAGTTAAATACCCAGACTGGTTAGCTAACATAGTGGTAGTGCCTAAAAAGGAAAATAAATTAAGAATGCGCGTAGATTACAAAGACTTGAACAAGTTATGCCCTAAGGACTCTTTTCCCTTTCCTAACAATGATCGCATGATCGATGCGACAACCGGGCACGAGATACTCAGCTTTCTTGACGCCTATTTCGGGTACAACCAAATCCGGATGGACCCGGGCGATCAAGAAAAGATTTATTTTATCACTAAATTCGGTACCTATTGTTATAATGTAATGCCATTCGGGTTGAAAAATGCCAGAGCTACTTATCAACGCCTAGTAAACTGGATGTTCGAAGACCAGATAGGAAAATCAATGAAGGCTTATATAAATGACATGTTAGTCAACTCCCTACGAGCAGAGGACCATTTGAAACATTTACAGGAAATCTTCGATATATTAAAGAGATACAATATGAAGCTGAACCCGGAAAAATACGCATTCAGGGTCATATCCGGATGATGTCCAACCGAGGGATCGATATCAATCTCGATAAAACCAAAGCTACAAAGACATCACTGTGGTGGACAGTGTCAAGGACGTTCAGAGGCTAACCAGGCGTATAGTCACCCTAGACCGGTTCATATCGAGGTCCTCAGACAAAGCCATCGGTTCTTCTCACTATTGAAGAATAATAATAACCTTTCTTGGACCTCGGAATGCCAACAAGCTTTGAAAGAACTCAAACGGTACCTTTTGAGTCCACCCCTGCTCCATACTCCGAAGGCGGATGGTAGATGTACCTTTACCTGGCGGTATCCGAGATGGCGGTAAGTGGAGTCTTAGTCTGAGAAGAGGAAGGCATGCAATTTCCTATTTACTATGTTAGTAGAACTCTAGGTAATGCCGAAACAAGGTATCCTCACCTGGAAAAATTGGCGCTCGCTTTGCTAAGTGCCTCCAGAAAGTTAAAACCTTACTTTCAATGCCATCCCATATGTTTCGTAACCTCTTATCCACTGAGGAACATCATGCACAAACCCGAGCTCTCCGGCCGGTTGGCCAAATGGGTAGTCAAAATTAGCGGGTACGATATTGAGTATCAACCCCAAACCGCCATCAAATCATAAATTTTGGCAGACTTCGTGACCGACTTTACGTCAGCCTTAATACTTGAAGTTGAAAGGGAATTACTATTAACCTCAGGAACTATCTTGGAAGTTTGGACCCTCTTTACGGAAGGTGTTTCAAACGCAAAGGGGTCCGGGCTAGGCATCGTGCTGAAGACACCTACATGTAACATAGTTAGGCAGTCTATTAGAACTGTGAAATTGACTAACAATGAGGCCGAGTATGAGGCCATGTTTGCAGGTTTCGAATTGGATAAAAGCCTTGGGTCTGAGGTGGTCGAAGCTAAATGCGATTCCCTCCTTGTGGTAAATCAAGTCAACGGGACGTTCAGAGTAAAAAAGGAATGAATGCGAAGGTATTTAGACAATTTGCAGGTAACACTGCATCAATTTAAGGAATGGACCCTACATCACGTGCCCCGAGATCAAAAAACAGAGAGGTCGATGCTCTCGCTAACTTAGGGTCATCGGTTGACGATGATGAATTCGTGTAAGGAACAGTCATACAGCTCATGAAGTCAGTGGTATAAGAAGGCCATGCCGAGGTAAACTCGACAAGTTTAACTTGGGATTGGAGGAACAAATACATAGATTATTTGAAGATTGGGAAGTTTTCCTCAGATCCTAAAGAATCGATAGCTCTGATCACAAAGGCGGGAGATACCGAATATGTCTTGAGATAAGTTCACGAAGGCACTTGCAGAAACCATTCAGGGGCAGAATCTTTGGTTCAGAAATTAATCAGGGCCGACTATTACGGGATCGACATGGATAAAGATGTGAAGGCTTTTGTACGAAGGTGCGACGGCTGTCAAATACATGCGCCGATGATCCATCAACCCAGAGAGATACTACATTCAGTCTTGTCCCCACAACCGTTCATGAAGTGGGGAATGGACATCGTTGGTCCCTTGCCGTGGGCACCTGGTAAGGTTCAATTCATACTATTTATGACCAATTATTTTTCTAAATGGGTTGAAGCTCAAGCATTCAAGAAAGTCCAGGAAAAGGAAGTCATTGACTTTAGTTGGGATCAAAAAATATGCCAATTCGGGATACCGGCCGAGATAGTGTGATGATGGGAAGCAATTCATCGGCAGCAAAGTCAACAAAATTTTTGAAGATTATAAAATTAAAAAGATCCTACCAATACCCGATCACCCTAGTGGGAAAGGACAAGTGGAATCAACAAACAAGACCATACTTCAAACCTAAAAAAGAGATTGACCGATGCCAAAGGGAAATGGAAAGAAATCTTGTCCGAATTCCTATGGGCGTACCGCACGACCTCGAAGTCTAGTACCGGGGCCACCCCATTTTCATTGGTTTATGGTGTCGAAGCTTTAATACCAGTCGAAGTGGGAGAACCGAGCCTTAGGTTCTGATATGCGACCGAAGAATCAAACGGTGAGGCCATGAGAACGAGCCTGGAACTATTGGATGAAAGGCGTGAGGCCGCCCTAGTCCGGTTTGCCGCCCAGAAATAGTGGATAAAACGATATTACAACCGAAGAGCCAACCTCCGACGCTTCAAGATCAGGGACTTAGTGTTAAGGAGAGTAACACTGCACACTCAGAACCCGAATGAGGGAAAGCTGGGACCGAATTGGGAAGGACCATATCGAGTCATCAGAATTATTGGCAAAGGCTCGTACAAACACAAAGCAGGAAACGGTGTACCCCTATCGAACAGCTGGAACGTGATGCACTTAAAGTAGTACTAGTGCTAAGGTATGCCCTCATTTACTTTCTAATAATATTATTGTAACGACCCGACCGGTCATTTTGAGAGTATTAGCCCCAAACCCCTATTTATTGCTCCCTGCATTTCATTTTGTGGATACGTGACTTGATGAAAGGTTTGATTTTTAGTTTCGGAATGAAATGAGACACATCGTCCCTAAAGTGGAAGTTTAAGTCGTAGGAATTGACCGTAGTTCTAATTGTGTGAAGACGACTATAGAATGGGTTTTTTACTGGTCCAATAGCTCTGTATGGTGGTTTTGGCCTTAGGAGTGTGTCCGGATGTTGATTTGGAGGTCAGTAGGTCATTTCGGCGTTAGTTGGCGAAAGTTGGAAAATTGAATGATTTATGAAAAGTTTGAACGGGAGTGGACCTTTTGATATCGCGGTCGGATTTCTATTTCGGAAGTTGGAATAGGTCCGTAATGTCAATTGTAACTTGTGTGCAAAATTTGAGGTCAATCGGACTTGATTTGATAGGTTTCAGCATCGGATGTGGACGTTAGAAGTTTATAAGTTCATTAAGCTTGAATTGGGGTGCGATACGTTGTTTTAACATTCTTTGATGTGATTTAAAGGCTCTACTAAGTTGTATGATGTTTTAGGACTTGTTGGTACAATTAGTTGAGGTCCCAGAGGCCTTGGGTGTGATTCGGATCATGTTCGGCGCAATTCAGATCATTGAAGAATAACTGAAGGTACTGGTTTTTCTCTGGTCTGGTTCCCTTCAATGCGATAGCGTGGATTGGTCTGCGATCGCGAAGGTTTTTTTTGGGTGGAATGAGTTTTAATCTATGCGTTTGCAGAGAATGGGATATGAACACAAAAGGTTGGTTCGTAACGACTCGCGAACGCATAGCGTAGGTCACGTTCGCGTAGAGGTATTTGGTACAACAGGTTCACGCGCGATTGTGCTTTGCAATCGTGTGGCTTAGTTCGTGATCACGTAGGTCTGGGCACTCTTTGTCCGCGTTCCCGTGGAATCAACCGCATTCACGAAGGCCATTTTGGGGGGCAACCTTGCTTTCTTCTTTGCGAACGCGAGGGTTATTTACGATCGCGTAGTGTAATAACTGGGCATCAGAACTTAAATTTCAAAATTGAGGGGTTTTCTCTCATTTTCATTTTGGGACTTTGAGAGCTCGGATTGAGGCAAAACTTTGGGGAATTTTCAGAGAAATTATTTGGGTAAGGATTCTTGACTCGTTTTGGATTAGTTCCCTCTAATCTATCATTAATTTCTTCATTAATTAAGGATTTGAGTCTAGAAATTGGGGGGACGGGGGGAGGTGTAAAGCTCTTAGACCAAATTTTGAGGTTTTGAATGAGATTTTGGCATCGGATTTGAGTAATTTTGATATGGGTGGACTCGTGGTTGAACGGGTGTTCGGATTTTGTGACTTTTATACGATTCCGAGACGTGGGCCCGAGTCGATTTTTTGGGGCAATTTTTTAATTCTTTGCTAAAGTCGTAGTTCCATTATTTAAATTAGTTTCTTATAGTTATATTTATAGTATGTAATTTCTTTTGGCTAGATTTGGGCCGTTCGGAGTCGGAAAGTCGAGGGAAAGATATTCTTATTGACTGACTTAGCTTGGTTTGAGGTAAGTGACTTGTCTAACCTTATGTGGGGGAAACTCCCCTTAGGTTTTAGTATTTTTAAGGTATTTGCAATACGTAAAGGCCGTGTATGTAAGGTGACGAGTGCGTACTTGGGTTAAATGTTGAAAATCCGGTTCTTGCTGAGTAGTTTTCTTTTAATTCCTTAACTGGGTTGCTCTAGCATGTGTCGTCATGTTTAGCCTAATGTCGCATGTCTACGTGTCTTAACTCTAACTTGCAATTTGTGCAACATGCTTAGTTGAATTACCTACCTCCTTAATTTTGTATTCAGTTTTTAACTGTAGGATTCCTTGCTGTAAATTCATTGTTCCATTGGTTATGAGTTGTGTATTTACTTTTGGGACTACGAGGAGATACCTCGGGAGCGCCCCTGTTGTTTACCTCTATTTGCTGTGTTGTTATCTTTCTATGATTTCTCATTGTTCACATCTCAGTCATCTCGTTACACTATTATATCTTCTGCCTTGTTTTCTATTATTTCCAATAGGGCCCTGACCTGACCTCGTCACTACTTTACTGTGGTTAGGCTTGGCACTTACTGGGTACCGTTGTGGTGTACTCATACTTCACTTCTGCTCATCATTTTTTGCAGATTCAGGTACTGCTTACCAGATCAGGTACCAGTGATATAGCCCATACGTGGAGACTTCAAGGTACATATGCCAGCGTCCGCAGACCTCGGAGCCCTCCTCTATCTTTATTATGTTGTTTTTTTATTTTTATTAGACTCTGATGTATAGAGATACTTAGCATTTTATCTTTAGAGATTGTGACTTAGTTTTACCAGGTTCTAGGAGTTGTAACTATTTTGAATCGCAGTTTTTATTTATTTCAGATATTGAGGTTGAGTCTCAACTTTATATTCAGTTATTTTGCATAATTATTAGGCTTACCTAGTCTTAAGATTAGGTGTCGTCACGACATCCTACAAAGGAAAATTGAGGTTGTGACAAGTTGGTATCAGAGCTCTAGGTTCATAGGTGTTATGAGTCACAAGCAGGTTTAGTAGAGTCTTGCAGATCGATACGGAGACGTATGTACTTATCTTCGGGAGGCTATGGAACTGTTAGGAAAAGCTTCACTTCTTTGATTCCTTATCGTGAGAGATTTTGACTTCGGATTCTAAATTTCTATCTTTCTATTCTCTCACAGATGGTAAGGACACGTACAACTGGATCAGATGACCAGACACCCGCGCCCACTGCTAAAGACGCGAGAGGCCGAGGACGTCCACATAGTGCAGCCAGAGCACCCGCACGAGCTACTACAGAGGAGCCACCAGTAGCTCCAGTTGGAGGCCAGGCACCTGAGACGACTGTTACAACACCAACCCTCCAGGAGACTCTCGCCTAGTTTCTAAGCATGTTCAGCACCTTGGCTCAGGCAAGATTGATACCACTTTCTCCTGCCACATCTTAGGCTATGGCAGGAGCACAGACTTTCGCCGCCCGTACACTAGAGCAGCGGGTCCAGTTGACCAGGTTCCTGAGGTTATACCGATACAGCCAGTAGCTCTAGTTCAACCCGAGGTTAGGGCAGCAGTTTCTGAGGGGGAGCAACTCAGGCTTGAGAGGTACAAGAATTACCACCCTCCTACTTTTAGTGGCTTGGCGTTACAGGATGCCCAGGGTTTTCTTGAGGAGTGCCACCGTATCCTCCGTACTATGGGTGTTGTGGAGTCTATTGGGTTTCTTTCACTACGTTCCATCTTAGAGGAGCGACCTATCAATGGTGGCGAGCATATGAGTTGGATAGTCTGGCCGAGGCAGCTTCACTCACATGAACTCCATTCTCAGATGTTTTCTTGTGGGAGTATGTCCCCTAGAGTCTCAGAGATGCATGGCGCGCAGAGTTTGAGCAGTTGCACCAGGATTCTATGACCGTGTCAAAGTATGCGGTCCGGTTTAGTGATTTGGATAGGCATGCACCAGCCTTAGTTACTACTGTTCGAGAGAGGGTTCGTTGATTCCTCGATTCATCGAGGGGCTCAACCTAGTATTAGATTTAGCATCGCTCGAGAGTTGGAGATGGATATCATATACCAGTAGGTAGTGGGGATTTCTAGGAGATTGGAGGGTATGTTGACTCAGGAGAGAGAGGAGAGAGAGTCCAAGAGGTCTCAAGCGTCTGACACATATAGTGGTACTCGTGCCCCAGCTGTAGCTCGTCAGGGTAGGGGTTATATGGGTCGCCCTATTCATTCAGCACTTCCAGCTGTCAGTGGTGCTCTGGCCACTCCTAGGCCCGAGTCTCCTTATTATGCACCGCCATTTTCTAATGCACCTCCTGCATGGGGCGCTTTCAGTGGTCAGTCCAGCAGATCAGGCCCGAGCCAGTAACAATAACCACATCCTCCAAGAGCTTATTTTGAGTGTAGTTGAGGGATTGCCCCAGACTCAAGAGGGGTGCACCTCCACCGACCACTCAAGCACCGCGTGCTCCACCAGGTCCTCAGGCTATGGTTACAACAATAGCTAAAACTCCACTCACACATCCAGCTCGAGGTGGAGGTCGGAAAGGTAGAGGTCACCCTAGAGGGGGAGGCCAGGCCAGATATTATGCCCTTCCTTCTAAGACGGAGGCAGTTGCATCCGATTCTGTCATCACAAGGATTGTTCCAGTTTTCCATAGAGATGCATCAGTCTTATTTGATCCAGGATCCACTTATTCCTATGTGTCATCTTATTTTGCTTCGTATTTGGCTGTATCCCATGATTCCTTGAGTTCTCATGTCTGTGTCTACACCCGTGGGAGATTCTATTGTTGTTGACCGTGTGTATCAGTCGTGTTTGGTTGTTCTTAGTGTTTTTGAGACTAGAGCTGATTTATTATTGCTCAGTATGTTGGATTTCGATGTTATTTTGGGCATGGACTGGTTTTCACCCTATCACGCTATCCTTTATTGTCACTCCAAGAGGTGACGTTGGCTATGCCAGGTCTACCGTGGCTAGAATAGAGGGGTACCTTAGATCATGTTCCTAGTAGGGTTGTCTCATTTCTAAAGGCTTAGCGGATGGTTGATAAGGGGTGTGATGAATATCTGGCATATTTGAGGGATCTTAGTGCTGACACTCCTACCGTCGAGTCAATTCCGGTAGTGAGGAGTTATCCAGACATATTTTCGGTGAATCTTCTAGGCATGCCGCCCGACAGAGATATCGACTTGGGTAATGATTTGTTACCAGGCACATAACTCGTTTCTATTTCACCCTAACGTACAACCCCAACAGAGTTGAAAGAATTAAAGGAACCGTTGCAAGAGTTGCTTGATAAGGTATTCATTCGACCTAGTGTGTCACCTTGGGGTGCTCCAGTCTTATTTGTAAAAAAGAAGGATGGTTCTATGCGGATGTGTATTGATTATCGCCAGTTAAACAAGGTTACAGTGAAGAACAGGTATCCATTTCTATGTATTTATGATCTATTTGATCAACTTAAGGGTGTTAGAGTGTTCTCTAAAATCGACTTGCATTCAGGCTATCATCAGTTGAAGATTCGGGAGCCAGATATCCCAAAAACTACTTTCAGGACTCGGTATGGTCATTACAAGTTCCTTGTGATGTCTTTTGGGCTGACCAACACCCCAGCAACATTTATGCACTTGATGAATAGTGTATTTCAGCCCTATCTTGACTCTTTGTTCATTGTGTTTATTGACAACATTCTGGTGTATTCCCGGAGTTGGGAGGATCATGAGCAGGACTTGAGGACTGTGCTTCAGACCTTGAGAGAAAAAACATTATTTGCAAAATTTTGGAAGTGTGAATTCTGGCTAGATTCAGTGGCATTTTTGGGTCATGTAGTATCGAGTGAGGGGATCAAGGTAGATCCGAAGAAGATTGAAGCAGCGCAGAGTTGGCCCAGACTGTCCTCAGCTACGGAGATCCGGAGATTTCTTGGCTTGGAGGGGTATTATCATCAATTTGTAGAGAGTTTATCATCTATTGTAGCACCTATGACCAGATTGACCTAGAAGGGTGCTCCGTTCAGGTAGACCAAGGAGTGTGAGGAGAGCTAAAGCTCAAGACTGCCTTGACAACAGCTCCAATGTTGGTATTGCCTACTGGTTCGAGGTCCTATACAGTGTATTGTGATGTGTCGTGCATTGGTCTCAGCGCGGTGTTGATACATGGCGGTAGGGTGATTGCCTACACATCTAGATAACTGAAGGTGCATGAGAAGAACTATTATGTCCATGACCTCGATTTAGTAGCTATTGTTCATGCCTTAAAGATCTGGCGGCTCTATTTGTATGGTGTCCCTTGTGAGGTCTACACCGATCACCGGAGTCTACAACATCTGTTTAAGCATACGGATCTTAACTTGCGGCAGCAGAGGTGGATGGAGTTTCTTAAGGATTATGACATCACCATTCTGTGTCATCCCGGGAAGGCCAATGTGGTGGTCGATGCCTTGAGTTGCAAGGGGGAGAGTTTGGGCAGTTTAGCATATCTACCAGTAGCAGAGAGGCCTTTAGCCTTGGATGTCCAGGCCTTGGCCAACCAGTTTGTCAGATTGGATATTTCCGAGCCAAGGAGAGTTTTGACTTGTATGGTTTCTCAGTCTTCTCTTTATGATCGTATCAAATAGCGTCAGTATGATGACCCCCATTTGCTTGGCCTTAAGGACACAGTTTAGCACGACGATTCCAAGGAGGTCACTATTGGAGATGACGGTGTATTACGGATGCAGGGCAGGCTGTGTGTGCCAATGTAGATGGTTTGTATGAGTTGATTCTCCAGGAGGCTCATAGTTCGCGGTACTCCATTCATCCAAGTGCCGCGAAGATGTATCAGGACTTGAGGCAACACTATTGGTGGAGGTGGATGAAGAAAGACATAGTGAAGTATGTAGCTTGGTGCCTAAATTGTCAGAAGCTAGAGATTCCGGAGTGGAAATGGGAGCGGATCACTATGGATTTTGTTGTTGGGCTCCCACGGACCCATAGGAAGTTCAATGCAGTTTAGGCGATTGTGGATAAATTGACCAAGTCAGCTCATTTCATTCTTGCAGTTACTACTTACTCTTCGGTGCAGCTGGCTCAGGTTTACATTCGCGAGATTGTTAGGCTTCATGGTGTGCCGGTATATATTATCTAGGACCGGGGCACGTAGTTTACAATGAAGTTCTGGAGAGCCGTACATCATGAGTTGGGTACTCGGGTGGAGTTAAGTACAACATTTCACCCTCAAACGGACGGACAGTCCGAACACACCATTCAGATATTGGAGGATATTCTTCGTGCCTGTGTGATGGATTTTGGGGGTGCTTGGGATTAGTTCTTTTCACTTGCGGAGTTTGCCTACAACAACAATTATCAGTCGAGCATTAAAATGGCACCGTATGAGGCTTTGTATGGTAGGCGGTGCCGGTCTCTAGTGGGTTAGTTCGAGTCGGGCGAGGCTAGGCTATTGGGTACAGACTTGGTTCAAGATGCTTTGGAAAAGGTTAAGTTAATTCAGGATTGACTTCGTACAGCTAGTCCATGTAGAAGAGTTATGCAGATCGGAAGGTTTACAACATTGCATTCATGGTTGGGGAGCGGGAATTGCTTCGGGTTTAGCCCAAGAAGGGTGTTATGAGGTTCGAAAGGAAGGGCAAGTCGAGCCCTAGGTATATTCGGCCTTTTGAGATTCTTGAGAGGGCTGGAGAGGTGGCTTACAGACTTGCACTACCAACTAGTCTCTCTGCAGTTCATCTATTATTCCATGTTTTCATGCTCCAAAAGTATCACAGCGATCCATCTCACGTGTTAGACTTCAGCTCAGTCCAGTTGGACAAAGATCTATCTTATGTCGAGGAGCCGGTGGCCATTTTGGAGAGACAGGTTCGAAAGTTGAGGTCAAAGAACATCGCTTCAGTGAAGGTTCAGTGGAGGGATCATCCGGTTGAGGAGGTGACTTGGGAGACCAATCATGATATGTGCAGCCGTTATCCTCATCTTTTCACCACTTCAGGTATATCTCTATACTCATTTGAGGACGAACATTTGTTTTAAGGGGGGAGGATGTAACGACCCGGCCGGTCGTTTTGAGAGTATTATCCTCGAACCCCTATTTATTTCTCCCTGTATTTCATTTTGTGGCTACGTGACTTGCCGGAAGGTTTGGTTTTGGTTTCGGAGTGAAATGGGACACATAGTCCCTAAAATAGAAGTTTAAGTCGTAGGAATTGACCATAGTTTGAATAGTGTGAAGACGACTCTAGAATGGAGCTTTGACGGTTCCAATAGCTCTGTATGGTTGTTTTGTCCTTAGGAGTGTGTCCGGATGTTGATTTGGAGGTCCGTAGGTCATTTCGGCGTTAGTTGGCGAAAGTCGAAAAATTGGATGATTTTTTGAAAGTTTGACCGGGAGTGGACCTTTTGATATCAGGGTTGGATTCCGATTTCGGGAGTTGGAATAGGTCTGTAATGTCAATTGTGACTTCTGTCCAAAATTTGATGTCAATCGGACTTGATTTGATAGGTTTCGGCATCAGATGTGGAAGTTAGAAGTTTATAAGTTCATTAAGCTTGAATTTGGGTGCGATTCATGGTTTTAGCGTTGTTTGATATGATTTGAAGGCTAGACTGGTTCGTATGATATTTTAGGACTTGTTGGTATAATTGGTTGAGGTCCCGGAGGCCTCGGGTGTGATTCGAATCATGTTCGGCGCAATTCAGATCATTGAAGAATAGCTGAAGTTGCTGATTTTTCTCAGGTCTGGTTTCCTTCAATGCGATCGTGTGGATTTATCCGTGATCGTGAAGGTTTTGTTTTTGGGTGAAATTTGTTTTACTCTACACGTTCACAGAGAATGGGACGCGAACACGGAAGGTTGGTTCATAGCGAGTCGCGAACGTGTGGCTTAGGTTGCGTTCGCATAGAGGTTTGTGGTGCAACATGTTGACGCGCGGTTGTGCTTCGCAATCGCGTGGCTTAGTTCGCGAACGCGTAGGTTTGGGCACTCTTTGTTCATGATCGCGAGGGTTATTCCATGATCGCGTAGTGTAATAACTGGGCATCTGAACTTAAATTTCAAAATCGAGGGTTTTACTCTCATTTTCATTTTGGGACTTTGAGAGCTCTGATTGAGGCGAAACTTTGGGGGTTTTCAAAGAAATTATTTTGGTAAGGATTCTTGACTCATTTTTGATTAATTCCCACTAATCTATTATTAATTTCTTCATTAATTAAGGATTTGGGTTGAGAAATTAGGGGGAAAAGGTGTAAAATTCTTGGACCGAAATTTGAGGTTTTGATTGAGATTTTAGTATCGAATTTGAGTAATATTAGTATGGGTGGACTCGTTATTGAACGAGTGTTTGGATTTTGTGATTTTGCCCGATTTCGAGACGTGGTCCCGGGTCGACTTGTTGGGACGATGTTTCAATTCTTTGCTAAAGTCGTAGTTCTATTATTTAAATTAGTTTCTTATAGTTATATTTATAGTATGTAATTTCTTTTGCCTAGATTTGGGCCGTTCAGAGTCGGAAAGTCGAGGGAAAGACATTCTTATTGACTGACTTAGCTTGGTTTGAGGTAAGTGACTTGTCTAACCTTATGTGGGGGAAACTCCCCTTAGGTTTTAGTATTGTTAAGGTATTTGCAATACGTGAAGGCCATGTACGCAAGGTGACGAGTGCGTACTCGGGTTAAATGTTGAAAATCCGGTTCTTGCTGAGTAGTTTGCTTTTAATTCCTTAACTGAGTTGCTCTAGCATGCATCATCATGTTTAGCCTAATATCGCATGTCTACATGTCTTAACTCTTACTTGCAATTTGTGCAACATGATTAGTTGAATTACCTACCTCCTTAATTTTGTATTCAGTTTTTAACTGTAGGATTCCTTGCTGTAAATTCATTGTTCCATTGGTTATGAGTTGTGCATTTACTTTTGGGACTACGAGGAGATACCTCGGGAGCGCCCCTGTTGCATATTTACTTTTGGGACTACAAAGGGGTACCTCGGAAGCGCCCCTGTTGTGTATTTACTTTTGGGACAACGAGGCGGTACCTCGGGAGCGCCCCTGTTGTTTACCTCTATTTGCTGTGTTGTTATCTTTCTGTGATTTCTTATTGTTCACCTCTCAGTCATTTCATTACACTATTATATCTTATGCCTTGTTTCCTATTATTTCAAGTAGGGCCCTGACCTGACCTCATCACTACTCTACTGAGGTTAGGCTTGGTACTTACTGGGTACCGTTGTGGTGTACTCATACTACACTTCTGCACATCTTTTTGTGCAGATCCAGCTACTGCTTACCAAATCAGGTACTAGTGAGATAGCCCGTACGTAGAGACTTCAAGGTATATCTGCCAGCGTCGGCAGACCTCGGAGTCCCCCTTTATCTTTATTATATTGTTTTCTTTATTTTCATTAGACTTTGATGTATAGAGATACTTAGCGTTTTATTTTTAGAGCTTGTGACTCATGTTTACCTGGATCTGGGAGTTGTAACTATTTTGAATCGTAGTTCTTATTTATTTCAGATGTTGAGGTTTAGTTTCAGCTTTATATTCAGTTATTCTGCATAATTATTAGGCTTACCTAGTCTTAGAGACTAGGTGCCGTCACGACATCCTAGGTAGAGAAATTGGGATCGTGATAATTATGAATCGGACTAACACTTGCAGGCAATGGCCAAGGGAGAATGTGACTATTAGGTCTGAAAGCACGTGTTGCACTCTTTTTCCCTTCAACCGGTTTTGTCCCAAAATAACTTTTTCGGCTAGGTTTTTAACGAGGCAACAATAAATCGTGTTAACCTAGAATCGAAGCCGGTCTCAACTGGAGTCAATGGGCGTTCATTTCGCATCAACAATATCTGAGCCCTCTCAAGATCGACCTCAAATACTGGGGGACATTACCTTCGGGTTAAGGTTCTTAGAAAGGAAAGAAGGAAACTTTGTACTTGAATAAGCTAAGGCTCGGTGGTTAGGATTTATAAGGGCCAAACGATCAAATGAACCGTGCCCACATAATCCACCTTTAGCCATGATACAAGCTTTTATACACTTTGGATCATGTACTTTACATACAGAAATGAAAGAAAGTTTTCACCTTTCTATTACACATTTTTTCCTCTTAAATTATAGATCCTAAGAGCCCATGGGCTACCCCTATTCGAGGACTATCGAGCACAAGGGCTACCCCTACTTGGGGACTATCGTCCGAAAAATGTTTGGGCAATTTGGGCTACAAAATCTCGGAGGCATAAAACCTATTAGGTGGCGCCTAAATACAAAAGGCTACGACCACCCTAAAAATGGCTCAGAGACATCCGAAGCTCGTAATCAGAACATAAGGCCTTTATAAAATTTAAAACTTGCTAAAAGGTTACCCTCGGCAAAAGCATCATCTAAAAACACTTAAGCATCTCGAAAACACTTCCGGCCATACCGAGTTCTCAAGTCTTTGAGCAAACAAAGTTGTATCAGAGTTAGGCTATGTTCGAACCTCTGGAAATGGGACGCCCTATGACTAGATTTGATTCTATGCTAAGGCATTAAAAACATTGTGAGAATAAAACTTTTGAAGATATGCTAAAAACGTAGAGACTCGAAATTGCCAGGAAGGGAAACTTTAAATATACTCCAGAATGTATTTACAAAGGCCCAACAAAAATGGACTCAGAATAAACAAAACATATACACAAAAACAAAACTAAAAAAGTGCTACGACATTCATGTCTGGTCTTCACTGGGGCTCGACTCATCGCCAGAACCGTCGGAGCCTTCGGATCCCTTAGAACCCTCAAAGCCATCGGCATCTACAGGCTCGTGAAGTTTCTTCGCCTAGGCCTCTAGCTTTATTGCTTCCTCGATCTCGGTCGACAGGTCAAAACCTAGGGCGTGAAGCTCTTCAAGGGTCTCCCTTCAAGACAGTCGCCTCATATATTCAGCATTGGTCTTCAGGCGTGTCTCGGCTGCTTCGACATCGACCTTGACTTGGGCCACCATCTCTTCGGCATCGACAGAGGTTGTCTCTAACTTGGACTTCATTACCTCATACTCTCTAACGAGGGTGGTCCCGCTCTGCGACAGCCGAGCTCAACTATGCTCGGAGATCATCATTCAGCTGGGACCGCTTGTCAGCTTTCTCTTTCGCCATCCGATGTTGAATCTCTATCGATGCCAGCTTTGCCTGGGCATTTTCCTTCTCCAAATCTAGCAGGTCCATTTTTCTCTTCCACCCATCGGCCATGGCTTGGATCTCGTTCATCTTGATTCGGATTTGGTCGATCTAGTCGATCTTCTGTTGGACCTTCGAGATTTTGTCATTAGCCACCATGACTAGTTCCTTGTTTCTAGCTTCAAAGACCTTTACCTTTTCGACCAGGTCGGCATGTTCCTGCCTCGGGGTCGAAGCTTCCTTCTGAGCCCTATCCATCTCGACCTGAAGGTCCTTGACGGCCCTATCTTGTTGCTAGTTGAGGAGCTTGTACATGTCCTTCTTTTGAGCCTGCTCCTTGAGCTCGAACTTGAGCTGATTGACCTCGGAACGGTACCGCAGGAAGCACTCATGGTGAAGTGCCAAGGCCTGCAAAACAACGAAAGTTGTGAGAGGTATCAAAACCTAAGTAAAATTCAAGAGGATGTAATGATTCCTTACTCGGTTCAGCGGCTGTTGCGCCTCATTGAAAAGACACGGAATGCCCACCTCGTTTATTTTTGCCTGGTCTTCCTCGGTCACCAGGAATCAGAGGTAGATGTCTACGCCGACAGGAGCGGATAGAACCCGAGCATCCTCCGGGATAGTAAGAATAATCGATCTCTTGCGATCGGGGTCCACACTCGGAGCAGGAAACTGATTAATCAATTTTGGGCTCGAACTCGGCCCACCAGCTTTCGAAGGTACGCTCTTCTTGAGGACCTCCAAGTCGCCCAGCCCGAAAAAATTGTCCAATTTGGACATGTCCACGCCATCAAAGAAGGAACAGAGAGGGTCATATGCACCTTGTGCTCCTTCACTTCATTTCTCTTTGCCCGCTTGGGCCTCGTCGAGCTGTAGGAGGGCATATCAACGATGTCAATCACACTGGTAGCCTCCTTCAAGTCAGGAGTAGTTTCTTGAAAGGTCGTGGCCTCAATCTTGACTTCGGACTCCCGTACTGGGAAGGGCCCGACCTCATGGCTCTTCTCCTCGGTTGCCGCCTGCTCCCCGTGAGGGGTCGATCCATGGGCAACAAAAATGTCATCTTCTTTTGACTGATCCCTGAGCCGGAGAAGCGATTCAGAATTTGGCACCCAGGATTTAGTACTCTTCTTGGGCTTACGAGCCACCCTCTTCTTTGTCTTCACCTCAGAACCCGGGGAGACCGAAGACTTTCTTTTCCTCTTCTACTTTTCCCCTGCGGAAGCCCCAGTTTGTCCCGTAATTGAGGGATCAACGAACAAGGACACATCCTCATCCCCTTCCAAAGGCCTAAGTTCGGTGGTCTTAGGCAATCCTATAAAAGAAAGAAGAAAGGTCAGTATGATGTGGGTTAATAGCATGGTAATAGCTATTCAAAGGAGAACCTTACCGTGATAATAGGCCTCATATTGGCCCTTTGAAAGCTTGCACCATGAGCGCTCGGAGTATGACATCTGCTTGCAGATGCCTTCGATCCACTCCTTGAGCCGGGGGACCGCATTTGGAACCCAGGCAACAACTACACAATCACAAATACGAATGATGAGAAAGGAAATGAAGAAAAATTGACACTTAAGGGAAGGCTGCAGTTACGACATACATTCCACTTCCCGTGGAATGGCATACACTCGGGATGGATCAAGTCTTCAGTCTTCACTCGAATGAAGCACCCCTGCTAGCCTCGTTCTCGTTCTTCGTCAATACTCAAAAAGGGGGTCTTACTGGCCCGCGAGTGAGCTTGATTAATCCCCCTCGAAAACTTTGGGAGATGTATAGATGGAGCAGGTGGTCGAGGGTGAACTGACGAGACTCGATGTTATTCACAAAATAACGGAGGAGGATCATGATCCTCCAAAGAGACGGGTGGATTTGCCCAAAGCACACCTCGTATCTCTCGCAAAAGTCCAAAACAATTGGGTCTACTGGACTAGTGTGAAGGGGTAAGTATAAACACTTAAATACCCCTCCACGTGAGTGGCGATATCATACTCAGGATCGGGTACCACCACGTCCTAACCTCCCCATTTATAGTACTCTCGGACAATGGGAAGGGTATCTTCGGTGACTGAGCATATATACCTCGATGCTCCTTCACCCCAGTCCTGTTTGGATGAGGGCTTCTCGACTTTGAAGTCGCCTGCGATTAAGCAACCCCTGGGTATAAAGCTTCTTATGGGAGGCTCGGGGCAGCCCTGTTTGGATGAGGACTTCTCGACTTTGTGGTCGGGTGGGAAGATGAAGAGGCAGCCTGTTGAGGAATTGATTTAGAATTTTTAGCCATTGATATCTGATAAAGTGGAAAATTTAAAGAAATAATATGAAGGTTTGACGGCCGAAGAGTAGAGTATGAAGATTTGAAGAAAATCTGGGTAAGAAAGAACAATTATGAAGATTTGAAGACTAAAGATGAAGATATGAAGGTTTGAAAGAAGTTGGTAATAGCTAGAAAATTCGAAGGTGGAAGCTTGATAGGAAAATGGAAAAAGAGCGAAGGGTAGGAGCTTTTATAGGGAAAATACGCGACGCTTCACATTCGGAGGCAACTAGCCGATGGTTGACATGTGTCCAAAGTCAGAACGACACAACTGATAGGACTTTTCGACTTCTTCGTCGTCTCGGTTTTAATGTACGAAGGAAGGAACCTGGGAACATCTATCGTTTCTCATCATTTTGGCAAACCTACTCTCTGATAAACGAGGGGACTATCTGTATACGGGTAAAACGGGGGCTAATGAGCACCCTGATTTCCGAGTGGGGCAAACGAAGCAAGGACGTAACTACATGGAATCGGAATCAAAGCTAGAAACCTCTTGTACTGAGGCCCGAGCAAAGCGCTTACCACCGGAGCCATCGAGACCTTGCCCCCCGAATCCGGTACGAGCTCAGAGACCTTAGAAAGCGTTACCAAACGGTTGCACACGACTAACAAAGGTCTGTGATATTCGTGCCCAACCGGATATCACAGCGTGGATCTCGACCCGTATCAGCAACAGATTAGTGATTAACGAAAAAGAAGATTTTTACCTTTCTTAGAATCGTACTAGGGATGAAACTCTCCTACTATATAAAGGGGGTGATTTTTATTCCAGAACAACACTGTAACACACATATCAAGACAGTATAGACTTGTTTCTCTTCTTCTAAGTTATTCAAAGTTCTTATTGTTGCTCATAGTTCTTCATATATATTTGGCTCCGAATCGAGGGCAGAACAATCACTAAGCTCAGATCCGAGCCCGGACTTAACATCACAACTGGTTTGGTTATTTATTTTATCGTTAATTCGCTTATCTAACGTCATTGATCACTTGTATCGAATTAATCCACGTATCCTTAAAACCGCGTATAAATTTAATTTTTATCTATTCTTAAGAGTAAACACTGTGAAAAATAAGTGAAGAAGATGGAGAATTTTAGGTAAGAAGAGTAAAGTTTTGAATTTTTTGGATTAACAGTAGGAACGAGAATGAAAAACAAAAATAAAGAAGAAGAAGAAAAAGAGAAGGGAAATGCAGTAGTAGAAAATATCTTGAATGACAGCTTATTTAGGGAATTTGAGAGTTGAGGAGGAGATCAAGGAATATAAACGAAAAGAATAAAACAATAGAAAAATGAAAAAGAATCTGAAAATAAGTACCCAACCAAATCGTGGTTCTATTTTGGTTTAATTACTTTTCATTTTATGTTTTATTATATTTGAGAAGCAAAATTTAGAAAAACAAAAGTTTTACTATTTAATGGAAAAAAGAAAATCAATATCTACTTCTAATAAAAATGTTTATGTTTGTGATTTAATAAATTTATAGAATTAGTTTTTATATGTATATACTATATATTTGACATAAAATATCTTTTCAATCTCGACAAAGTAAACAATTTTATTTTAAAAAAACTTACTAACATCATTTATAGTCGCACATTCACTAGTTAGAGTCATATATGCATAGCAAAAGTTGTGTAGAACATAGACATTTAAGAATGACTTTTGAGCAATTCATGCACTTCTTTATTTTCATGAATTATTCAAGTGGTCCAAGAATCAATTCTAGATTTTCCAGATTTTGCATTTCCACATGGATACTAAAGTATTATTTGAAATCATCAAAGTTCTTATGTTATAAATTTATTTGAGAACTTGGGCTAGGAAAGTGAAACTTGAAATTTTTATCCAAATTTTGGGAAACTTAGAGAAAATTCACATGTGATATCTTTATTTCTTCGTAAGTTTGGAAATAGAAGATAAATAGTATGATTTTCTGTAGTTTTTAAATATCGAGGAACATTTTAATCCAACCTGATAACAATGCACAGGGGGGATTAAGTGAAAATTTAAATTACCAAATAATACTTGTGAATTAAACGAAATCAGTGTCTTCAATTAAATTAAAAATTAAGGAGTTTATGTTAATTTGAATTTCATTACTGTTATGTTTGAAAATATTTTACCAAAAAAGAGAGCGAAGAGCATCTTTTTCTTTTGGTTTCTCATCATATGTCTGGAATTCACTTTTGGTTTCTTTTGGTGCTCAATTATGTCGGATTTGTGACAGAAAACATAAGGAAAAAATCAGAAATAGCCAGATTTACAATTGGTAATTAAAAAATAGTCATAGTTTTAAAAGTAATCGAAATTTAGCCATTTTTCATGTAAAGATAAAATTTGAACAGAAACACCCTTAAAAATCCGAAAACATTCCAATATAATATGCTGGAGTTCGAATTTTTTACATACAAGATTTAAGCATAAGATACCTAGAATTTCATAATGTGCTGGAGTTCCAACATAATATGCTGGAAGTTTATATGCAGGAGCTCTATAATCGAGTATATTATACTGGAACTTTTCGTATGCTGGAGTTCCAACATAATATGCTGGAAGTTTATACATAGGAGCCTCATAATCTAGCATATTATGCTTGGACTTTTCGTGTTTAAGCAAAATAGTGGCTATTTTCAATGACTTTGCGAATACTGACTATTTTTCAATTACCAGTCCGAAAACTAGCTAGCACGTTATTACACCCCATGCTTTCGTACGTGAAAGTACGCCAAAAGTAAATTGATGGAAGCTCGAAAATGAGATATTACATCCCGCATTTTCGTATATTAAAGTTTCATCGTAAGTTAATCGACGTAAGTTCGGGAATGTGATTATTTTGAGATTATAAGCATTATGCTATTTCAAACAAGTGACGAGTAAATTCGTCAAGGTGAGAGGGTAAGCAAATCAAAGAAAATAAATTTCGTCGAAGTTTGACATTTTGGATAAAATACGACCCGAGCTAAAATAACCGATATTTATGGACTAGTACCATACAAGTTACCACATGGCCATGATAGTAAGGTGTATGAAGTGTGTTAAAAGTGAGTAGTATTTTAAGTAATTTGAGATAATTCTTAATTAAGTGGATAATTGGTTAATTATTGGGTAATGGGATATTACCTAATTAATTAAGTATAATGTGGATAAAGTTAAATGTTCCGAACATGGCAGCCAAGGGGTCTTGATTTAAAGACCAAGTAATTACTCTTAGTCATTAAAATAGGTGGCTCATTTTGAGGACTTTGTGGCCAAGTCATGCTTATCAAAGTGGGCCTCACACCACCAAGGCTTAAAAGCTTCTTTAATTCACAAAATAAGATACTTACATCTTCAAAAGTTATAGATGAACTTCAGCAAAGAAACGTTATGCAGAATTAGGATCAAAATCAAAAGAGAGATAAATCCATCTTCGTAGCAACATAAATGCTTCAACAAAGATCACATTTTCAATAGCAATGTGATTTTCTTCAAGAATTTCATACGAAGTTATACTGCATAATAGTAACGGGATTTGCAATTCTAAGGGAGTACGGTACAATCTCTCTCAAGAATATCATACGGAGTTTTCTCTAATTCGATCTGCCGTTACGTGTTCTTCGTAAAAGACGTGTGTTAGAGGGATTGTCAAGAGAATCGGTTCAGATATGTTAAGGCTATCCCTTCTTTCTTTTTGGCATGATCCAAATAATACAAATAAAATGAGCAAAATACGCAACTTTCATAAATGACTCTATTCATAGAAATACTAGGTGTGTCTATATTCTTGATTCCCATGTGAATTATTATTATATCTTCTGTTCATGGGTCTCAGAAAAATACGTATTTGATAAAGTTTATCCGAAAGGCATATTAATTTTTATGACATTCCAAGAAATCTTATTAACATATTTCTTACGCATTTCATGCATTTATACATGTACATTGACCCATGACTAGATGGCGTTATATACACATATATTATATGTATATGAGATATGGGAAAAGGTTACGTCGTTATATACACACCACCACCTGATCAACTGGTATACGTTGATGATTTTGCCCACAGTGGCCGAGATGATATGATGGGATGCCCTTAGAGGCTTGATGATGTTATGAACGCATATACCTATGCATAGTATGACATTTATATGCATATGCATGACATTTTAAATAGTAAGTGATTCACAGAGCTATTCAGACTTACATGTCGAGTCCTTTACTCCATGTTTCTCTCATGACTTTTATTTACCGATTTCATTCCTTATATACTCGGTACTTTATTTATACTGACGTCCCTTTTGCCTGGGGATGCTGCGTTTTATGCCTGCATATCCCGATAGACAGGTCGAGAGTCCTTCAAGTAGGCTATCAGCTCAGCGGAAGGTGTTGGTGTGCTCCATTTGCTCTGGAGTTGCTTATTTTGTCAGTATGATTTAGACGTATATTGTTTGGTATGGCGGGGCTCTGTCCCTACCTTTATGATAATTATGTATTCTTATAGGCTTGTAGACAGATGTCATGTACGTAAAATATTGTATGGCCTTGTCGGCCTATGTTCAGTGTACGAGTGGTTATTTTGGTCTTATAGGACCGTATGTCTTATGTATAAGTTGGTATTTCATGTTGTATTCTACTTATCTCACGGAAGCCTCTCCGGCTCGGTTATCTATGATAGTATGATACGAAAAGATACATTTTGTTGGTACTCGGTTGAGTAAGGTACCGGGTGCCCGTCGCGGCCAATCGGTTTGCATCGTGACACACGTGCTATTTTATAAAGCGCTTATTACTAAAGACGATTTAATACCCAATGCTCGAATCCGAAACCTTTAGTTGAAGATTGTGAAATACTTATCACGCTACCATAATCTTTGATAGTATTAAGTGTTAGGATAAAAATATGTAGGTATCACGCAGAAGCTAATAAATCACACCTTCAACTATGATAATTCAGACAACAAAAGAGAAATATACCAAAAAAGACATAAATATTTAACGTGGTTTGGTCGATTGACCTACATCTACAGGCAGAGATGAACAATCGTCTATATAAAATAGAATATAAATAAGAGAACAATTGTGATGACCCGATAGGTCATCTTATATTTTAGAACCTAATTTTATATTTTGAGGTCTCAAAAACCTCATTTTAGCCTTTCTTGATTTGCATGTGCAGTCCGGGTGTTCTTCCGGAAGGCTTATATGTTAAAAACTGATAAAAATAAGAATTTTACCTTAGAAATTCACTTAAGTTGACTTCGGTCAACGTTTTGAGTAAACGGATCCGAATTTGTATTTTGATGGTCCCGGTGGATCCGTATCTAAATATGGGACATGGGCTTATGCCCAGAATCGAATTCGAAGGTCCCTAGCTCGAGTTATGAATTTTTGTTGAAAACTGAAAATCTAGAAGTTTAATGGTTTTTAAAAAGTAACAGAGGCTTGGTTTTGTTGATACCGGATCTGTATTTTAGTTTCGGAGCCGGTACAGGTCCACTATAATATTTATGACTTGTCTGTCAAATTTGGTGAGAAACAGAGTTGATTTAACATAATTCGGATGTTCGGTTGTGAAAATAGAAGTTTTAAAGTCTTCTTGAAAATTTCCTTTGATTTGGTGTCCGAATCGAAGTTCTAGGCGTTATTTTGGTGTTTTGATCACGCGAGCGAGTTTGTATGATGTTTTAGGACTAGTGTACATATTTGGTTTGGAGCCCCGAGGGCTCGGGTGAGTTTCGGATAGGCTACGGGTGAATTGGACTTAGAAAAAATCTGATGTTTTTGCTGCAACTGATTTTCTAGTGTGTTGTGCTTCGCAATCGCGAAGCCATTCCCGCGATCGCGAAGGGGATCTGGGTTAGGGGAGGATTTTACACTACGCTAACGCGAGACTATGTTCGCGAATATGGAGCAATGGAGGGTTTGCTCTATGCGAACGCGACCCGTCACACGCGAACGCGTAGCAATAGCTAGGCTGGGCAAGAAACTTGAGGTTACACTACGCGAACGCGGGTCTTGTCTCGCGAACGCGGAGGTCAGGAGGGCTAAACCTTCGCGAATGCGTGTAGCCTCTCACGATTGCGTAAGCCTAATATTTGCGAACGTGTTAGGATTCACGCGAACGCGATGAATACCTGACGCCCAGTCATTCAAAACAGAACAAAACGGGATTTTTGCCATTCCTTCAAAATTTCAAAACTAGAAGATCTAGAAGTGATTTTCCTAAAATATTTTCTTTCCCAATTTGTTGGTAAGTGATTCTAACCTACTTTATTTCAATTACCCATTATATTTCATGAGTTTCAACCTACAATCTAGGTTTTTCATGGTGAAAATTGGGGGTTTGGGTAGAATTAGGGATGTTTGCATAATTGAAATTTAGACCTCGAATCGAGGTCGGATTTTGAAATAAATTATATAGTTGGGCTTGGAGGTGAATGGGTGAATAGATTTTGGTCCGAACCTCGGGTTTGACCAAGCGGGCCCAGGTCAATTTTTGACTTTTGGGGGGAAAGTTTGGAGAATCTAAATTTATGCATTGTAATTGATTTCTTTAGCAATATTTGATATTATTGAGTCGTTTGTGGATGGATACGAGTGGTTTGGAGGTGGATTCTAGAGGAAACGCGGTAATTGGGCATTGAGTGGCCTTTGGGACGAGATACGTATCGTGGTTAACCTTGACTTAAGGGAATAGAACTTGTTTGTCTATTTGCTACATGTTTAAATGTTGGGGAACAACGTATATGTGAGGTGACGAGTATTTATGTATTATAGTCGGGTTAAACCATACAAGCAAGGCTTGGTTTCTGGCAATTATAGCTTTCTTTGTTCATGTTATCCATGTTTAGACTAGTATTTTTAAATTGATCGTTCTTATCATGTTTATGGATCTTCTAGTGATAATTGAGTATTGATTCCGAAGGTGAGGTTGATATTGTGGAATCAAATGTTGAAGTAAGGCTTGTACTTGTTATTCTATCTCCTTGTTGTTATTTGTTCATTGCATTATGGTAAGGGAGAGTGTTAATGCACGAAGGGTGATATCGTGCCATATTGTGAGTGTTAATGCACGAAGGGTGATGTCGTGCTATATTGTGAGTGTTAATGCACGAAGGGTGATGTCGTGCCATATTGTGAGTATTAATGCACAAAGGGTGATACCGTGCCATGTTATGAGAGTTAATGCACGAAGGGTGATGTCGTGCCGTTACTATTGATTTTATGATGAGGTTGAGAGTAAAAGCACGAAGGGTGATACCGTGCATTTTTCCTTTACTGTGTTTACTTGTTCTTATTGATTCATAGTATATTGGTTGTTCAAGTTACCATTCTGCTGTAGTTCTCTATCTCGTATTTCCCTCAGCATGTTTCCCCTCCCAATAGTACATGTTTAGCTGTTATTTGTACATATACTGTTAAATTGCACATGTTTGTTATGTAGGTGTCTTGTCATAGCCTCGGCACTACTTCGTCGAGGTTAGGCTTGACACTTACCAGTACATGGGGTCGGTTGTACTGATACTGCACTATGCACTTCTTGTGCAGATTTTAGTACCGACCCTAGCTGATCGTGAGGCTTAGCAGCTTGGATTTGCTGTCAGGGGACCCAAGGTAGATCTGTTGGCGTCCGCAGACCCTGGAGTCTCTTCTAAGTTTTATCACTTACTGATTCCTTACTTCAAAACAGTGTATTTTCCTTTTCAGACTCTGTTTGTAGTAAATCATAGTAGCTCGTAAGTTATGACTCCTGATCCGGTTGGTAGTAATTAATGAATATTTTATATTATTCCGCACTCGTTGTATTCCATTTAGCTTCCTTGCTGTTATTTACTGAATTGAATAAGGATTAGCTTAATAATTCTCTAACATCGACTTGCCTAGCAAGTGAAATGTTAGGCGCCATCACGGTCCCAACGATGAAAATTTCGGGTCGTGACAAGTTGGTATCAGAGCACTAGGTTGCCAAGATCTCACAATTCACGAGCAGGCTTAGTAGAGTCTGGAGGATCGATACGGAGACGGTTGTGCTTATCTTCTAGAGGCTATGAAGTTTAGGAACCATTTTACTTCTATTCTTCTTTGTCGTGAGATTTTATTCTATCATTGCTGATTGAACTCTTCTATTCTTATCCTTTCGCGGATGGCGAGAACACGTACCGCTTCTTCAGCTGAGCAGTAGCCAGAGCCTCCAGTAGCAGTGGAGACCAATAGGGTTGATTTTGTTGCATTTCCGATGACTGGTTTCGCCAAGAAATGGTGGAGAGATTATTTGTTGACCAGACCAGCTGGATCACCTGCTCTTACTTGGGACCAGTTCTCTCAGCTCATCCTAGAGAAGTTTCTCCCTATTACATTGAGAGACGAGCATCGTCGTCAGTTCGAGCGTCTTCAGCAGGGAAGTATGATTGTTACTCAGTATGAGACCCATTTTGTAGATTTGGCCCGCCATGCTCTTCTTCTTCTTCCTACCGAGAGAGAGAGAGGGTGAGGAGGTTTATTTAGAGACTTGCTCAGCCTATCAGATTGCAGATGGCTAAGGGGACTAACAGTGAGATTTCTTTTCAGGCGGCTGCCAATGTTGCCAGGCGAGTCGAGATGGTTCTTATTCAAAGAGGTCAGGTGTCTGACAAGAGACCACGTCAGTCCGGAGGGTTCAGCGGTGCCTCATCTGGATGCATGGGTAATTTTGGTAGAGGCCATCCTCCCAGGCCATTTCATTCAGCACTCCAAGCATCCCACGGTGCCTCAGGTGGTCATAGACCTCATATGCCTTATTCCGACCAACTAGCCTATAGTGCACCACCAGATCCTATTAGTGCACCTCCGCTCTAGAGTTTTTAGGGTGGTTACTCAGATCGATGGGGTCAGTTTTAGGGTCAGCAGTCACAGCAGTCGAGGTCATGTTATACTTGTAGTGATCCGAGGCACATTGCTAAATTTTTCCCCTCGGGCATCGGGCAACTCACAGCATCAGGGTTCTCGTGCCATGGTCCCGGCAACTGGTGCTTCACTTCCCACTCAGGCAGCTAGAGGTGGAGGTCAGGCCATTAGAGGTGGAGGTCAGGCCGCTAGAGGTGGAGGCCAGCCAGCTAGGGCCCGTCCTAGAGATGTAGTTCAGAGTGGTGGGGCCCAATCCTGATGTTATGCTTTTCCAGCCAGGCCTGAGGCTGAGTCATCTGACACTATTATCACAGGTACTGTTTCAGTTTGCAGTAGATATGCTTCAGTTTTATCTGATCTGGGGTCTACTTATTCCTATGTGTCATCCTATTTTGCTTCATATTTGGTTGTGCCTCATGATTCTTTGAATGCTCCTGTGTATGTGTCCAAACCTGTGAGAGATGCTATTGTTGTAGATCGTGTTTATCGTTCGTGTGTGGTCACCATTGGGAGTCTTGAGACTAGTGTAGATCTTCTACTTCTCGATATGGTCGATTTTGATATTATCTTGGGTATGAATTGGATGTCACCTTATCACGCTATATTGGATAGTCACGCTAAGACGGTGACCTTAGTCTTGCTGGGGTTGCCTCGATTAGAGTGGAGGGAGACTCCTGGCCATTCTACCAGCAGAGTTATCTCTTATATGAAGGCTCGGCGTATGGTCGAGAAAGGGTGTCTAACTTATCTGGCTTATGTTAGTGATTCTAGTGTGGAGGTTCCTTCCATGGATTCAGTGCCAGTTGCTCGTGAGTTTCTAGAGGTATTTCCTGCAGACCTGTCGGGGATGCCACCCAACAGGGATATTGATTTTTGTATTGATTTGGCTCCGGGCACTCAACCCATATCTATTCCGCCATACCGCATGGCCCCGCCAGAGTTGAAATAATTGAAGGAACAGTTGCAAGATTTGCTTGATAAGGGCCTCATTAGACCTAGTGTATCGCCCTGGGGTGCACCTGTATTGGTTGTAAAGAAGAAGGATGGATCGTTGAGGATGTGCATAGATTATCGGTAGTTAAAAAAAGTCATCATCAAGAACAAGTATCCATTGTCGAGGATTGATGACTTATTTGATCAGCTTCAGGGTGCCAAGGTGTTTTCGAAAATTGATTTGAGATCTGGCTATCATCGGTTGAGGATTAGGGCATCTGATGTCCCTAAGACAGCTTTTCGGACTCGGTACGAGAATTATGAGTTTCTGGTGATGTACTTTGGGTTGACAAATGCCCTCGCAACATTCATGGATTTGATGAACCGAGTGTTCAAGACTTATTTGGACTCCTTTGTGATTGTGTTTATTGATGGTATATTGATCTACTCCCGCAATCGAGAGGAGCATGAGCAGCATCTTAGGATTGTACTTCAGACTCTGAGAGCCGGCCAGTTATATGAGAAATTTTCAAAGTGCGAGTTTTGGTTGGATTCAGTCGCTTTCTTGGGGCACGTTGTATCAACAGAGGGCATTCAGGTAGATCCTAAGAATATTGAGGCAGTTCAAAACTGGCCTAGACCCACTTCAGCTACAGAGATCATGAGTTTCTTGGGTTTGGCGGGCTATTACCATTGATTTGTGGAGGCATTTTCATCTATAGCAGTCCCGTTGACCAGGTTGACCCAGAAAGGTGTCCCGTTCAGATGGTCAGACAAGTGTGAGGCAAGCTTTCAGAAGCTCAAGACTGCTTTGACTACAACACCGGTGTTGGGGTTACCCACAGGTTCAAGATCTTATACGGTATATTGTGATGCGTCCCGTATTGGGCTCGGTGTGGTATTGATGCAGGAGGGCAGGGTGATTGCATATTCATCGCGGCAGTTGAAGGTTCATGAGAAGAATTACCCTATCCATGACTTAGAGTTGGCAGCCATTGTTCATGCGCTAAAGATTTGGAGGCACTATCTTTACGGTGTGTCGTGTGAGGTTTTCACGGATCATCGGAGCCTTCAGTATTTGTTCAAGCAAAAGGATCTCAATTTAAGGCAGAGGAGGTGGTTGGAGCTATTGAAATACTATGATATCACTATTTTGTACCACCCCGGAAGGCCAATGTGGTGGCCGGCGCCTTGAGTAGAAAGGAGCGAGTATGGGAAGCCTTGCGTTCATTCCAGTCGGTGAGAGGCCGCTTGCATCAGATGTTCAGACTTTAGCCAACCAGTTTGTGAGGTTGGATATTTATGAGACCAGATATGTTGTAGCTTGTACAGTCACTCGGTCTTCTTTGTTTGAACGCATCAGAGATCGGCAGTATGACGACCCTCATTTATTGGTCCTTAGGGACACAGTGCGGCACAGTGGTGCCAAGCAGGTTACTGTTAGAGATGATGGAGTTTTACGGATGCAGGGTCGTATTTGTGTACCTAATGTGGATGAACTTCGTGAGTTGATTCTTGAGGAGCCCCCATAGTTCCCGGTATTCTATTCATCCGTGCGCCGCCAAGATGTATCAGGACTTGCGACAGCATTATTGATGGAGGAGGATGAAGAAGGATATAGTTGCTTATGTAGCTCGATATCTAAATTGTCAGCAAGTAAAGTATGAGCATCAGAGACTCGGTGGTTTTCTTCAGCAGATAGAGAATCCTGAGTGGAAGTGGGAGCGTAGGTATATCGGACCTTTTGAGATTCTGGAGAGAGTGGGAAAGATGTCTTACAGGCTTGCGTTGCCACCGGGGTTATCAGTAGTTCATCTAGTGTTCCACGTGTCCATGCTCCGGAAGTATCACGGCGATCTGTCCCACGTGTTAGATTTTAGCTTTGTCCAGTTGGATAAGGATTTGACTTACGAGGAGGAGTCGGTGGCTATTCTAGCCCGGCAGATTCGATAGCTGAGGTCTAAGAGTTATCCTTTAGCTCGAGTGTAGTGGAGAGGTCAGCCCATTGAGGCAGCTACTTGGGAGTCTGATTCAGATATGCAGAGTAGATATCCACATCTTTTCACCAGTTCAGGTACTTTTCTATATCCGTTCGAGGACGAATGATTGTTTTAGAGGTGGAGAATGTGATGACCCGATAAGTCATCTTATATTTTAGAATCTAATTATGTGTTTCGAGGTCTCAAAAACCTCATTTTAGCCTTCTTCAATTTGCGTGCGCAGTCCGGATGTTCTTCCGGAAGGCTTATATGTTAAAAACTGATAAAAATAAGAATTTTGCCTTAGAAATTTATTTAAGTTGACTTCGGTCAATATTTTGAGTAAAAGGACCCGGATCCATATTTTGACAGTCCCGGTGGGTCCATATCGAAATATGGGACCTGAGCGTATCCCTAGAATTGAATTCGGAGGTCCCTAGCTCGAGTTATGAATTTTTGTTGAAAATTGAAAATCTGGAAGTTTAATGGTTTTTAAGAATTAACTAAGGCTTAGTTTTGTTGATACCAGGTCCGTATTTTGGTTCCGGAGCCCGGTACAGGTCCACTATAATATTTATGACTTTTCAATGAAATTTGGTGAGAAACGAAGTTGATTTTACGTGGTTCGGACGTTCGTTTATGAAACTAGATATTTTAAAGTCTTCTTGAAAATTTCCTTTGATTTGGTGTCCGATTCGAAGTTCTAGACGTTATTTTGATGTTTTGATCGCGCGAGCGAGTTCGTATGATGTTTTAGTACTTGTGTGCATATTTGGTTTGGAGCCCCGAGGGCTCGGGTGAGTTTCAGATAAGCTACAGGGTGAATTGGACTTAGAAAAGATCTGATGTTTTTGCCGCAACTGGTTTTCTAGTGTGTTGTGCTTTGCGGTCGCGAAGCCATTCTCGCGATTGCAAAGGGGATCTGGGTTGGGTGAGGGTTTTACACTACGCGAGACTATGGTCAAGAACGCGAGACTATGGTCGCGAACGCGGAGCAATAGGGGGTTTGCTCTATGCGAACGCGACCTGTCACACGCGAACGCGTAGCGTTAGCTAGGTTGTGCAGGAAACTTGAGGTTACACTACGCGAACGCGGGTCTTGTCTCACGAACACGGAGGTCAGGAGGGCTAAACCTTCACGAATGTGTGTAGCCTCTCACGATTGCGTAAGCCTAATGGGCACTGCTCTTCGCGAACGCGATAAATACCTGACGCCCAGTCATTCAAAACAGAACCAAAACGGGATTTTTGCCATCCCTTCAAAATTTCAAAACAAGAAGACCTAGAGGCGATTTTCCTAAAAGATTTTATTTTCCAATTTATTGGTAAGTGATTCTAACATACTTTCTTTCAATTACCCATTACATTTCATGAGTTTTCAACCTAAAATCTAGGTTTTTCATGGTGAAAATTGGTGGTTTGGGTAGAATTAGGGATTTTTGCATACTTGGAATTTAGACCTCGAATTAAGGTCGGATTTCGAAATAAATTATATAGTCGGGATCGGGGGTGAATGATGAATGGATTTCGGTCCGAACCTCGAAATGTTTGACCAAGTGGGCCCGGGGTCGATTTTTGACTTTTTGGGAAAAAGTTTGGGGAATCTAAATTTATGCATTGTAATTGATTTCTTTAGTAATATTTGATATTATTGAGTTATTTGTGGATAGATACGAGTGGTTTGGAGGTGGATTCTAGAGGAAACGCGGTAATTGAGCATTGAGTGGCCTTTGGGGCGAGGTAAGTGTCGTGGTTAACTTTGACTTGAGGGAATATGACTTGTTTGTCTATTTACTACATGTTTAAATGTTGGGGAACAACGTATATGTGAGGTGACGAGTACTCATGCGTTGTAGTCGGCTTAAAGCATGCGGGCAGAGCTTGATTTCTTGCAATTATAGCTTTCTTTGTTCATGTTATCCATGTTTAGACTAGTATTGTTAAATTGATCGTTCTTATCATGTTTATGGATTTTCTGGTGATAATTGAGTATTGATTCCGAAGTTGAGGTTGATATTGTGGAATCAAATATTGAAGTAAGACTTGTACTTGTTATTTTATCTCCCTGTTATTATTTGTTCATTGCATTATGGTAAGGGAGAGTGTTAATGCACGAAGGGTGATGTCGTTCCATATTGTGAGTGTTAATGCACAAAGGGTGATGCCGTACCATATTGTGAGTGTTAATACACTAAGGGTGATGCCGTACCATATTGTGAGTGTTAATGCACGAAGGGTGATACGTGCCATGTTATGAGAGTTAATGCACGAAGGGTGATTCCATGTCGTTTCTATTGATTTTATGGTGAGGTTTAGAGTAAAAGTACGAAAGGTGATTCCGTGCATTTTTCCTTTACTGTGTTTACTTGTTCTTATTAAATCATAGTATATTGGCTGTTCAAGTTACCATTCTATTGTAGTTCTGTATCTCGTATTCCCCTCACCATGTTTTCCCTCCCAATAGTACATGTTTAGTTGTTATTTGTACATCTACTGTTAAATTGCACATGTTTGTTATGTATGTGTCTTGTCATAGCCTCGTCACTACTTCATCGAGGTTAGGCTCGACACTTACCAGTACATGGGGTCGGTTGTACTGATACTGCACTCTGCACTTCTTGTGCAGATTTTGGTACCGGCCCTAGCTGAACGTGAGGCTTAGCAGTTTGGATTTGCTGTCAGGAGACCCAAGGTAGATCTGTTGGCGTCCGTAGACCCTGGAGTCTCTTCCTAGTTTTATCACTTACTGCTTCCTTACTTCAAAATAATGTATTTTCCTTTTCAGACTCTATTTGTAGTAAATCATAGTAGCTCGTGAGTTATGACTCCAGATACGAGTGGTAGTAATTAATGAAGATTTTATATTATTCCGCATTCGATGCATTCCATTTAGCTTCCTTGCTGTTATTTACTGAATTGAATAAGGATTGGCTTAATAATTCTCTAACGTCGGCTTGCCTAGCAAGTGGAATATTAGGCGCCATCACGGTCCCAACGCTGGGAATTCCGGGCCGTGACAACAACTCACAAAGAGGCACAGAGAAGTGGCAGGATAATATTTGTCCCAAAATTCCACCCTAAACAAGATTCGCAAACCTTTTATAGTTACATTATGGATGCTACTAAACGAGAAGAAGTGATCCTCAATATATATGAGTCAAAATATTTTCCTACAAGAAAAAAGACTAGCAAACTATGAGAGACTTATAATTTTCTTTTAGAAAAAGGAAAATTCAATTATGGTAATTATGTTGCCCTTCCTACAAGAATAAATATTAAATATAATAAGAAAATTAGGGCAAATACTTAACAATCTACCCTTGACTTAAATTTTCTAATAAATAAACTTGATCCACCTTCTTCACATAACTTTCAACATGCCGTATCTCTAAATATTCACCAAAAAGCTTTTGTCCCCAAACTGTCAAATTTGTCAAACTAAAATCTTTATTACCATCAAATAAGTTGCGACTAGAGCCGAACATTGGTTGAATGTCGCTTTGATACCACTTGTTAGGATTGAGATAAATATGTGTCATGTGGAAGCTAACAAAGCATACTTTAAACGATGATAAGTTAGAAAACAAAAGAGAAATATACCAAAAAAAAAACATAAATATTTAACGTAGCTTGGTCAATTGACCTACATTTACAAACGAAGATGGGTAATCCACTATATAAAAAAAAAGTAAAATATCCAATGAACAACCTCACAAAGAGGCACACATAAGTGACATGGTAACATTTGTCCCAAAAGATTTTTCCAAAATAAGACTCTCAAATTCCTTATGACTATATTATATTATGGTTATTACTAAATGAGAAGAAACGTCCTTAATTTCCAAAACTTTTTACTCCAATAAAATACTAGCTAAATTGAGATATTTTTAATTTTCTTTTAAAAAAAAAAAATTAATTATGATAAATATATTGTCATTTCTTTAAAAGAAAAGAAATCCAAATTTGATATAAAAAATATCAGGGTAAACATAACATCAAGAGCATCTACATGAAAATGACCAACAGTTTCCCAATGAGAAAAAAGACAGCAGATATGTCTCATTCTGCTGCAAGTTGAGTAGTGAGCAAATGTAGGGATAGGGAGTTGGGACAATAATATCCTCATCCCATAAGATTGCTCGACATGTCATGTCAATTGTTCGCTACAAATACATTATTGTCATGTCCCTTGAGCTGTCAATGCTCAAATGTTTTTCTTTTCATAATTCCTAATACTACAATAGAAATTGAATTAAAAACCTTTTGAAAAATGTTAAAAACTTTTTTAAAAATTCATGAACCTAACGAGAGCATTAGTTTTTTTTTTTATATAAATATGAAATGATATCGTATGCAGATTAAATTTGAGCGAATGTTTGTAGCTTTGATCCTTTTTCTATTTTTTTTATATATAACAAAGGTGTCCGGGAGTGCACATTGACTGTCCCTCGGTATCTCATTTTTCCAACCAAAATAGGTCTGAAATACTCTGTCCACCTAAAACGTTATTTTAAAAATATTTTAACATCTTTACAAGAATTTGTGCATTACGTTAACGAAAGAACACTAGAATGGGAAAATTAATGAAAGAATACTATAATGGGAAATATTAATATATTTTTTCATTCGTGGTAATTATTTATTTCTCTCTTTTTTGCATTTGCAAATAGTAGATCTTAATTTTCACTTGTTAATATTGACAAGTTTCTCCTTTTTCTCACTCTAATAGTCTAATATATATCTAAACTATTCGATTCTCCAAAATTCATTGATCGAATTAATTCGAATCTTACCGAGAGCTTACTATGGATGAAGCATTCCTTGCCAAAATTTCTCTATTCACAGCAATCGGGACCTTTAGGAGGAATGAATCTTTCATCCCAACATATTCCTTAACGATAAATAATAATTTTATCGTAATTTCTTTTACTTCATAACCACTCTAACCACTCTAATATCAAAGAAACTGTTTGTTTTCTTTTCTAAACTTTTTGTATTTTGAAGTTCTAATATTGTGGTTGGTATTATTGTCATGTTATTGAATACATAATTTTGTTTTAGTAAAAGGATGTAAGTCAAAAATTTAATGGTTTGGCCTTTCGAAAGCAAAACGTGTTTGAGAGATAATGCTACATAGTAAAATGATTATGTCTATCCATTATTGAGCATGATATAGGCATAATATTATTCATCAAGTGTGAAATAGAAGTCTTTTCATTGATAAGTTATAAAAGTTGATTAATAAATTGATTTTGTAATTTAGAATGTTTTAAATAAATCTTCAAAGTTCTAATGACAAATTAATTTTTCTTTTTTCTTGCTTTTATCCATGAGTATCAACATCAATATTTGTAGGTATAATTTCTGAATAATGAGTTATCTTCATATATGCGTGTGTGCAACATGTGCGTGCGTGTGCCTTGTACATGAGTAAAGTTTTAACTTATGTTTAAAATTTGACAAAATTTTCATAAATTTTAACGTCAGATATAAACACTTCTCAATTTTCGAGCTTTTTCAGCTTGAACTTTAAATGCACTAGCTTTATTTTTTGTTTTAAGAATTACTTGTCCACGAGTAAAAAATAATTTTATTCAAAAATTGACAAAAAAACTTCTCAAATTTGAGCGATAAGGCATACATCTATTCACTTACTATCCTCCGTTATACATGCTGTCATAGAGGCGGACCTACGTGGTCATTAGAGGGATCACCGGAACCGTTAGTTTCGGTAAAAACAGTGTATATATAGATTTTATGTGTACTGTATATTTAAATAGGACCCCTTAAATAATTTAAGCTTAGTGCTTTTTCTTCCTTTGAGCTGCTAATTTAAGCTTCCTTCCAACTTTCCTTATCATTCGATCTAGTGTTCGAGACCTAGTCAATCAAAATTAGCATTTTTTTTCTTTCTTTTTTTGTTTTCTTTTACATTTTTGGATTCGATGATAGTTTCTGTCCTTTTAACCTTGCAGGTTTCGAAATCTTGGCCTCTTACGCAAAATTGAAGGCTTCATTACAGACCTAGTAAATCAGTTTTGTCAAAATATTTTATCACAAAACACTGATAACAATGTTTATTTTTGCATATATATATATATATATATATATAATAAGAAAAATTAAAGAAGCAGTGTCGGGCGACACCGCTTCTATCAACATTGCTTCTTATAGCACCTATTTTGCAAAGTACTCTTTCACTCTTTGCTTAGTGCTTTTTCTTCCTTTAAAAATTTCTGATTGTTTATATATTACGGATAAGTTATCATACTTATTAGTTTCTTAAAGAACTGCACATAAAATTTTATCGTTAATTATTGGCATATTTAAGGTTAGTGATGTCCCATCGCGGTCAAATCCTGGTCCGCCTTGGATGTACATAAGTAAAAAGTAATTTTGTTTAAAATTTGACAATTTTTTTTCAATTTGAACGATAGACATATACACTACAGTTCTCGTTTTTTGAGCTTTTTCAACTTAAACTTTACACGCACGAGCTTTCTTTTCTCTTTTTTAAGAATAAGAATTATTCTCTTTGCTATCCTTTTCTGAGGCTGGACCAGAGAAATCTTTATGGGAAATATGATATTCAAAAAGACCATAATCAAACAGCATATCGACCATAGCAGAGGGCCAATGACCTCGTGCTCTTCACGTGAAAATGGGTCCTTTTACACTCATAATAGCCCATAGTCCAGGATTTCTTAGTCACTATTTAGCAAAAATTTCTTTCTAGTTCGGTTGGTGCTACTTAAAATTTCACTTTGATAGTTCGATTTCTCGTCTTGTAATTTTCTTTTTTATTTTTTCTTCCATTACCCCGAGAAAAAAAGAAACAAAAATTTAAATTTAATGGATATAATTTTTAAAGTTCTTATCAGTAAACTTATTATACATCGAAATTGTAACGACCCGGCCGGTCGTTTTTTAGTATTATAACCCCGTTCCTCCCATTTAGTGCTGAATTTATGCCTTACAATTGATTTATGACTTATCGGGTTAGTTGGTTCGGGTTCGGAAGGAATTCGAAGTGAAATGAGTCACATAGTCTCATAATTTAAAATTTTAAATTATAAAAGTGACCGGATGTGGACTTATGTGTAAACGATCTCGGATTTGAATTTTGATGATTCCAACAACTCCATATGGTGATTTTGGATTTAGGAGCGTGTCCGGAAAATTATTTGGAGTTCCGTAGTGGAATTAGGCTTGAAATGGCAAAAGTTGAATTTTGGGGAAGTTTGACCGGGGGGGTTGACTTTTTGATATCGGGGTCGAAATCCGATTCTGAAAATTGGAATACCTCTGTTATGTCATTTATGACTTGTGTGCAAACTTTGAGGTCAATCAGACTTGATTTGATAGGTTCCAGCGTCGTTTGTGGAAACTTGAAATCTCAAAGTTCATTCTGCTTGAATTGGGGTATGATTCATGATTTTAGCATTGTTTGAGGTGATTTGAGGGTTCGACTAAGTTCGTATGATGTTTTAGGACTTGATGGTATGTTTGGTTGAGGTCCCGAGGGGTTTGGGTGAATTTCGGATACCTAACGGATCATTTTTGGACTTGGCTTGATAGGTGAAGTTCAGGTTACTGCAGGTTCTGATTTCCTTCTACGCAATCGCGTGAGAAGGTATGCGATCGCGTAGGGTTAATTGGGCAGCTGAAATTTTGTGCTATGCGATCGCGTGGGCGAGTCCGCGATCACGTAGGTTTGGCAAGCTGTGTTATGCGAACGCGTGGCTAAGACTGCGTTCGCGAAGAGGAAACAAGGCAGAACCTGGTCCACATGCTTAATTCTTCGCGATCGCGTAGGTCTAGGAATGCTGTATTTCGCGATCGCGTGGAGTTATCCGCGATCGCATAAGCTTAATTCTGGGCAACCTTATTTTGTTCTTCGCGATCGTGTGCCTTTGGCCGCGATCGCATAGAAGAAAAAGTCTGGGCAGAAAGTTTAAGTTCTGAAAATGGGACTTCGTCCCATTTTCCATTTTTAACGATTTGGAGCTCGGATTGAGGCGATTTTTGGGAGATTTTCAGAGAAAATAACGGGGTAAGTGTTCTTAACTCAATATTGGTTAAATTACCCGAATCTATGGTTATTTTTATTATTTAATTGGTGAATTAAGTTGGAAAGGTTTGAAAACCCTCTTGGATAAATTTGAGGATTTGAGGGCCGAATTGTTATCGGAATTTAGTAATTTAGGGATGGTTAGACTCGTGGTTGAATGGGCATTCATATTTTGTTACTATTGTCGGGTTCTGAGACGTGGGCCTCACAGGCAATTTTTGAGCTAAATTTTGAATTTTTATGAAAAATTAGCATTTTCTTATGGAATTAATTCCAACAAATTTTATTGACTGAATCGAATTATTTGTGGCTAGATTCGAGGTATTTGGAGGCCAATTCACGAGAAAAAGCCGTTGTAGAATAAAGAATTTCACGGTTTGACTAAGTAACAGTTCTAAATCTGGTCCTCAGGGTATGAAACCTCACATTATTGGATTATGTAAGTATTCTGGAGGTGATACATATACTAGGTGACGAGCGTGTGGGCGTGCACCGTAGGAATTGGGACTTGGTCCATTCCGTAAAACTGTAAAGTTGTATAACTTGTTGCTAGCTATATGCTCTCTTTGTGTTATAGAGATTTGACTGCAAATTATGTGATAAACTATGTTTAGGCTATATGTTGATACTGTTGGGACCCACAGAGGTCGTGTATATGTTGAACTATCTGCGTAATTGTTGCTTTGTACTCAGTCATAATTTACTTGTTTATTTTATCTCAGTCTCTATTGTTCATTATTGATGAATCATGTCATTGTTGTTTGGGCTGATTTCTTGATTATTGATAGCTCGAGAGACTGGAGAGATTTGTGACTAAGTGAGGTCGAAGGCCTGATTGTGAGATATTACATTATATCACATGAGTTGTCTGTGCGGGATATTATAGCACGTGAGTTGTCCGTGCAGCACGTGAGTTGTCTGTGCGGATCCTTGTATTATACTATAGCACGTGAGTTGTCCGTGCAGAACATGAGTTGTCCGTACGGATACTTGTATTATACTATAGCACGTGATTTGTCCGTGCGGATCCAGATATTTATACTATGGCACGTGAGTTGTCCATGCAACACGTGAGTTGTCCGTGTAGATTATAGTGCTTGGGCTGTAGGAGCCTCTCCGGAGTCTGTACACCCCCAGTGAGCGTGGGTACCCATTGAGTGTGAGTGCTGAGGGCCGAGAGCCGAGTAGTTGAGCTGTTGTGATGAGTTGAGTGACTGTTGTTGGGATTTTAAGCTTGTGTAGCTTAAAGAGGGTGAGTGAGAAATAGAGGAAAAATGAAATATTTAAGTTTCCCTCCTTGGCAAAGGGACATTATCCCATATTGGAGGAAGAAAAGGCTTTTGATGGGTATATATATAATTGCTCTTCTTCTAGCTCTTACAGAGTTAAGAAGAAGGCAAGCCTCGCGCCGTCGTCGTCGTCGTCGTCGCTCGTCCGGCTCGGCTCGGCTTCGGCTTCGGCTTCGGATTTCAATCCGAAATAATTCATGACCCGCGATCCGGTCCGGTCAGGCCCGTTTTCTTTCCCGGATTATTTTAAATCCGTTTTTCCGCAATATTTCAAACAACCTATTCCAACAGCCATGGCTATTTCTGAAAGGTTGCAAACCTTTTCAGAAATAATGCCAGCAACTCTATAAATATACTTTGAATCCCAGAATCTTTCCTTACAAAATTTTCTGATCTTCTTCTTCTTCTTCTTCTGCACAAAAATTCCAGTATGTTTTACAGCCTTGAGTGACTCGCTGTTCACCGGTGTTTTGGTACCAACACTCCGGTGAGTTAAATCATTCTATCCTGGGAGGACATATTCCAGCACCTCGGGTACTTGAGGGGAATAATTTTCTTAAAGACACACTATGTATTTAGTGGGCTCGATTTATTCCTATACTGTTTTTCCAGAATTTATTTCGTTAAACAAGGATTACTAACTTTTTGTTTTGTTTATATATTTCAGAAAGTTTAATGGTTTAATTGTTTATTACACCAATATAGATTTATAACAATCTTAAGAAAATTATTTTATTATATTCTATATTTTATTTGTGGAGATTAAAACCTGTGTATTTTCTACTCCTTCTGAATTTTACTATTCTGATTTGAAGATATAAAAACTTCATCAGAGTATTGAAATTCAGAAAATGATTTGAAGAACATAAAAACTTTATCATTTTCTGTGAAACAGTATATAAAAACTTCGGTTTTATTTATTATATATACTGGTTTTTGTTAATAACAGTATTGTTTACTGTTTTGGTTTTTCCATTAATTGAACTCTTCTGTTGTTTACAGTGAGAAATGGCAATTGATAACGGAAATTCTTCTATGGCTCTTGCGGCAACGACGATATCCTCGTCAAGCCGGACTGTTGTTCCACCGACAGAGAAACCGGAAAATTTTTTCGGAGCCAACTTCAAAGGATGGCAGCAAAGGGTGTTCTTCTGGCTTACCACACTTGGTATGCAAAAATTCACTAGTGAAGAACCTCCAGTGC